>QANX01002981.1:14302-35266 GCA_003254975.1 Ochetophila trinervis | reverse complement strand
CATCTTCTTCTTTTTTTAACTTTATAATGCTCCCATTCACTTTACTACTTTCACAAATATTGCATTTTTGTGTATATAAACACAAATATTTATAGTTTTAAAGGTTGGAAGACAACAACTATTGCTTTGATCAAAGAAAACTTGAAAAAAATGAAAATTAGCCCTTTAATTAAGAACAAATAAGACCGTTATATTTAAAAAAATATATATTTATTTATTTGAAATTCANAATATTTGTTTATTTGAAATTTATTACTTTTGAAATATTCAAGGGTATTTAGATAATTTTACACTGCCATATAAGAAAGAGTATTAGGAAATAAAATTCAACTAACAAAGGGTATCTATGGAATTTTTCAAATTCTAAAGTTTATGATGAAATAAAAATAATTTTTAAATAGACACGATGAAATTTTCCCTAATAACATTTAATAATGATAATAGACTACTCAGCAAATGATAGAAGAACCAATACAAACCGCTAAGATAAATTTATTAAAAATAAGAAGGAAAAAAAAAGTAAAAGCAAATGGAAAAGAACAATCCCAAAGTACAAAAAACCCTACCATGAAAACTAAAATCTAGGCTAAAGCCTAAATAGAAACATTGTTAATTAAAAATGACCTTATAAGTAAGGATGTGGAAAACATATATACCAACTTAGCTAAGTTTAGTTAACTACACAGCAATAATAATAATAATAACGATGATGAAAGAAGAAAGAAAAATTATTAAAGTATCTATAAATGCGTTCAATATTATTTTTTATTTTTTCAAATCAACTAGGAAAATTATTGAGTGCAAATTTTTTTTGAATTTCATTGGCGAGATCTTTCAACATATATTTATATTGCATAATTATAGACAAACATTACATGTTGATTATTTATGGACCAATATTACTTATTTATGAATAAATGTTGCACAAATAGAATCAATGTTAAAGGGTATCATCAATAAAATCTCAAAAAAAATAGTTGCAAATATAAACACTGAGAAAACGAAATCGAAAGGGAGAAAAATAAAAAGGGCTAGGCTCGGCAGCATAGGAGGAGAAAACAAAATCGAAATCAAAAAACAAAAAGGACTTTCCTAGGAAAATCTGAAAGGCCTGCAGAAAAAGAAGTCCAACATCCGAGATCTCCTTTCCCCACTTTCCAATGTCTTCTCGTTTTAGGATTAGTGAATTGATGGCTGCAATTTGATAGGAATAATTATGGGAAGTTGAGGGGTTTTTGAAATATGAAAAACCTCAAAGCCTGCGCCAGGTAACTGTTCGGCACAAATCTTGTGTATTCTTTCTACTTTGCCTCTGAATCTTGATCACAAGTGGGCCCAATAAAGTTGATTTAATCCTACAATAAAATTAATTTATGGGCTATTGTTGTGGAGAGCTTGCTAGCCATTGAAAAAAACCCACCAAACTCAAGATAACATGTTCAAGCCTGATACAAAATAAAGCCCCAAAAAAATTAATGGTTGGGCTGTAAATTGGGCCCTAAATTGGGTAAAGCCAGAGGCCCAAATGCGTACTCATCCTTACTACAACCGGTCGAAAAATCTCATAATTTGTGCCAAAAAGCAAGTAGACACATGTCAAGTAATCCATAAGGTAAAAATTTTACTCTAGAATTTTCACCATTGATCTCTAATATATATACATGATTGGAAGCAAATGTGAGGATCCAGCTTTGTGAGCCCTAGGGATTCAAGCGCTGCCTAAATTTTCTCCCAATTTCTCCAATTAATGTTTTCAGACATTAACTCTCTCTTCCTCATAACTCACATTTTTTTACTTTTCTTCCCCCAAAGTTACTCGAGCCCTCCTACACATAAACATGGCCATTCTCCATTTTTCCTTTTCTTCATTGCATTTGGTCTAAGACAGAAAGAGTTAAAGAGAGATGTTTACTGATTTTAGCATCAGAGGGGGAACGTTGGCAACTTCGCCGGTGCCTTTTTGATCGGATTTTTCTATTTTGCAGTCATTGGAGGCCCAATCCTATGGAGCAATCTAAAAACCAGAAATATACCACAATAGCCCACATTAGAAAAAGCTCACAGGAGGAAAATCCAATTAGGAGAAAGAGAGAATAAACATAGATATTATATTATACATATTTATAACGAGATGTTGAGCTTCAACTGCCATGGGAAAATGTTGGTAGACCTTCATTTTTGTTGTCATTTTCTTCTTCATCTAGTTTTTCCTTCTTGTGTTTGGTAGGTGACGAAAAAGAGAGAAAGAATATAGAGTGCTTTTGAGTTTGATAGAGAAAAAAAAATTAGAGTGTTTTTTTATATAAAATTTTACTTTATCATAATAATAGTTATTTTTTAAGAAAATATAAAATTTAATTTAATATCTTTAAATATGTGAAGAATAAAAATATAAAATATGCTATAAAATAATATATATTAATTATAATTAGGAGTAAGCCTGTAAAAGAAATGAATTCATTATAATTGTTGTTTTTTTTTTTTCATAAAAGCATCTCTTATTTTTTAATTTTATAATGCCTTTATTCACTTCACTATTTACATTTGAAGACTGCATTTTCATGAATATAAATATAAATATTTGTAGCATTTTAAAGGCTAGAAGACAACAATTATTGTTTTGCTCAAAGAGAACTTGAAAAGTCGAAAATTAATAATGAGGGGTATAGTTGATTTTAGATTTGTGCAAGGGGCCTTTAAATAAGAACAAATAAGATCATTGGTCCAACCGTCACAATTTTTAAAAAAATAATATTTTATTTGAAATCCGTTATTTTTGAAATATCCAAAAAATATCTAAGTTATTTTACACCGCTACCTAAAACAGAGAATATTATAAGACAGAGCAGAAAATACTTATAAAATATTTTAAACTATAAAATTTATAGGTGAAATATGGATAAATCTAAAAAAATCTAGATGAAATCTTTTCTAATAACAATTAATAATGATAGACTGCCTAAAAAATATAGAAGAACCAATACAAACCCAGACAAATTTATTAAAAAGAGAGTACAAGCAAATGAAAAAGAAGAATCCCAAAAGATAGAAAACCCAACCACGGAAACAAAAATCTAGACTAAAGCCTAATTAAATAGAAACACTGTTAACTAAAAGCGATCTCCTTTGAAGGTGTAAAAAACGTACCAATTAAGCCAACTTCAGTTAACAATAATAATAATAATAAAACTTATTAAAGTATCTATATATATAATCTTTTTCCCAATTAAATGAGTTAATAGGTTCTTGAAAAAATAAAAATAAAAAATCAACCAAGGATTAATCTTTGATAAGCTCCTGACTTTCATGGTTGACCATGTGGAAATAATTGAGCCCTTGTGGTCCTTCGTGGATTTATATTTTAATAATTACTGAAAGAGTCTACTTTGGCTGGCTTCAGATTTGTTTAGTTTTTGTCTCTTCTTCAACTACCATTTCATCTAATTTAATCACCCACTTAATTAATTAACAATTATAATAACTAGTTTTTTTTTGGTCGACTAACCATGGATTAATCTGTGACAAGCTCGAACAGTCATTGTTCAATGTCGAAATAATTGAGCCCTTCCCCTTTAATTTGAAAGAAATTTGAAGAGTGAAAGATAATTATAATATTATGTGCAAGATATAGTCATTTAACTACCAAATATAGCCTTAACGAAGGGAAACAAAGAGATAATAATGGTTGTTGATTTATTTGGAAAATTATAAAGCATTTAGAAAATATTAACTATTAATTACTAGGAATAGGAAAAGATTAATAAAAATAATTAGTTTATAAAAATATTAAATACTTACCTTTTTTAAAGGTCCAAATGAAATGAGGCCTAAACTTTTGAAAAGAAAACAAACGAACAAATCTTCTATATTTTGAAAACTATTTAAAATATATGTTACAAAATAAAACCTATATATATTTATTAAAATATATATGTGTGTGTGTATGTGCATTCATTATGTATTAAACCGGCCCTGCCATAGTCAAGGCCAGCTCACGAAACTGGTCTTCAAAGTCAGATATGTACCTGTTCAAAGTCTTTCAAATATGCATTGACTTAAAAAACGAATGTCTGGGTGAAAGGCAAATACAAATTAATATTAAACAACCAAGCAAAAATTAGGTGGTTTATAAGATATGGCACATTATATGGGTGCTATGTGTAGGTCCCACATATGTTTGTGTGTGACCACCTAATTTATTTCGCATAATACATGGTGGGAGTGGGGACCAAAATTAGACGATTGTGATTTATATAATTTACACGTTTTGCATAAGGATAACAAATGCATGAGCATGAACGCCTAGTAATCGAAAAGTAAGAAATAATTAAAGAAGATTTCAGCTAAAGAAACAGACAGGTTCAAATTTGCTTTAATTATTATTAGCTTCAGATACCACGCGTTCACTCTCTGTCTATATATTTCTTCTTTTATGCTCGCTAAGAACACTAACAGCCAAGGAGGTACTGAAATATTCCGAGTAACTCGGAGAGCATTAACTCAGAAAGAGAAATTATAAACTCCGTTTTCTTGATCACTATTCTCTCATGGCTCTAGTGGGGAGTTTGATCCGTATACCAGTTAAGATTATCCAGCTGCCTGACCGAATGCAAATTTGCAAGGCCTACAGAACCACGATTATGTAAGTATACACACATACATGTAGTTTTGATCTGTTTGGAATATGTTTGGAATATACACACGATTATCTGTTTCGAATATAGTTGTCACTTTATATTATGTATTGATATTTGCTAAAAGATTTTGGTTTTAGATCATTAATTGATGTGGCACCACAAATACTTAACACATCAATACGTTCCACCTGCTCTACAAAAATGCCACAGCTCTTATTATGGGAGATATGGCGATCTAAATAATAAATTGAGACTGACATTCTCTCATTTGTATTTAGTCGTGTTTTTAAACATTATCATGTAAAACTAAATGGGATAATGCATGTAAATCTTAATTTGATTGACATAATTACTATATTTTTTTAAATAAACTGAAAGATAGTTTATCAGATATCAATATATTTATATATATATATATATAGTAAATCAACCATACAGATTGTTACTCAAAATTTTTTTTAGTTATAATTTTNGTGCGTCTCCGATTGTAGGAAAGTAGGCGACGCACGCGTCTCCGATTATAGGAGAAAAGGCGACGCTAGCGTCTCCGATTATATGAAAAAAGGCGACGCACGTGTCTCCGATTCTAGGCCAAAAGTGCGCGTAAACAATGAGAAACGGAGACACTTGCGTCGCCGATTTGATGAAGATACTGCGACACTTGCGTCGCGAATGTATAACGGTTATCAGCGACGCCATGCGTCGCCTTAATCCTTATTTTACGGCGACGCAATTTGGACGTCGCGAATGTTTTTGTACTTTCGGCGACTCCCCTTTCCGCGACACATGAATTTACGTCGCCGTTTACAATTAGCGACGCTAGTTTTGCGTCGCCTATTAGGGTTTTTGGCGTAGTGTTAGTTGTTATATAACTATGAATTTTTCTTCATAAAGACATTGCAAATATATATATATATATTTTGTTGATTACTAGCTCTCTTCTTGTGTAATGCATATATGAATCATTAATTATATAGTTAATTACTTGAAAATTTTAACTGAACTTAGAATTAAGTAGCTACATCCGGACCTAACATATGCATGTATTGTTTTGTTGGTTAAACTATAGACTATGTAAAACTCGCCATCCAGATGTCAATGTGAATATCTCCCCTGGACCAAAGCGCGGCAAGGCTCCGATAAAGGATAATGATCGAGACTCAAAACCAGACAAGAAGAAAAACATGGAAGTTGGTGGCTCCCTAAAGAAGACGGCTTCCAACAATTAATCTATATATAGATAGATATTATGTCGGGGAGTTAATATTTCATGGACTAAAATATTTGATAATTATGTATTTTTTAATGGGAATATGTTTTTCTTTCCCTGCTTTGTGAGTGCATGCATGTGATCACTTCCATGCATGAATGTGATTAATTAATAAAAAAAAAATTAGCTTTTCAATTGAATATCATATATTAGCTTCTTTTTTATTCTGTTCAAACAAGTTGAAGAACCAATTAAGTACATCGCACTACAAAAAAAAAAAAGAGGTTTTGTGATGGAAATCGTTGTGACAACTAACCCGTCACATAAAAGTGTTTATAGTGTTGGACTTATTAACGGCCATTGCAATTTTTAATTTATTTTAGGGTAAATGTCATGCATTTTTGCCCGTCACAAATTCAACTGAATAGTGGAGCTAAATCCCTGCACGGAAAAAAAAAAATTTAAATTTTTTGAGTTCATTTGTGAGGGAAACTACAAATATTGTCACAGATTCCATGAAAAAAAAATAATATAAAATTCACAATGATTCTGTGACAATGTTATATCCGTCACATTTGAATATATTGTTAATTGTGACAGTCATCCTGTCACAATTACATCTAAAATTCAGATGAGGCTGAACAATTTGATCGAAAAATTTAAAATGAAAATTTCCTGCCCATACATTTAGCATAACTGTGACGAAATTTTAAGCTTGTTGTCGCAATTAGTTTTTCAATTTATTACAAATATGTTAAAAAATTTGGGAAATTTTCAAAATTCTTTTATTTTATTTTTTTCTTCTTCTTACCCTGTTTCCCCCGACCCCTCTCTCCCTTTTCTTTCCTCTCCTTTCTTTAAAGAAACCATGCAACTGAAGCCTCTCACCGGAAATCCGGCCGGCAACGACCATCTCCCACTACCCAGAAAAGCATGCCCAGCCTTTCCGCTGCCTTCCCACTCGATTTTTTGGCAATTCTCTAAGTGTGTGAGCTTGACAGGAAGAGACAGAGGAAGGGCCTCTTTGCTCAGTGAATGAGTCGGTAATGGTGGAAGTCTGTGAAAGCTCCGGTGTAAAACCCACTGGCGAAATCTGGGCCAAGCTTGGTTTGTCACTTTCTTTCCTTCTCTCTCTCTCTCTCTCTCTCTCTGTATATATATATTTGATCATTTTCTCAGTTTCCCTTTCAACCCATGGGTAGCTGAAGCTGAAGATCGTTGAGGATGAGTGTGGTTACCAGTTGTTCTGTTTCAGTTAAAAATTCTGGAGCCCATTTGTTAATCGGTAATCATCATCATCATCGCTTTGCTATTTTCTTTGCTTTCTGTTTTTTCAATTTGATGTGATATGGTATTTTCTGAGTTAATATTTTCTTCTATCTAAGAAACAAAAGTATCTGAATTAATGGGCATATATTATTTTACTTGAGGTTGAGGTGCCAAATGAATCTAATAGAAGACGAAAAAAACTTGATCTACACAAACTTAGGTGATCATGTTATATAGTGATTTGAAGGATTTGAAATGAAAGCGAAGCCTTTCCCTACTGTTTTCCCCAAGATTTCATACCATTAAGGTGCTATCCACTGTCTAATATCAAATAATTTGAACATATCATTTGGATCTGGCAGTTATGCTAGAAAAATTCTAACATAAATGGGCTGGAAGGAAGTATGTATCCTATCACTATGTCAGAGATCTTCCAGTTAATTTGGTTTATAAGAGCATTGAAATAAAATATGCAGCATACATCTACTGCTATTGTTATAAATCTCCCAAATCCCTTGAATCATGGTTTAAAATAGATTACTGAAGCGCATTTTTTTTCTTTTTATTTTTTGAATTAATGACATGATAGCTTGAATAGTTGGAAAAAAATTTGGTGAGATATGGGCTAAAGTTAAGCTATGGGCAATTTTTGGGCATGTATACTTTTGTTATAGACATTGCTAATTTGTAATCTCTCCTATTTTCAATAATTTGGCATTTGTGTGCAGGGTGAGGCACTTGGGAAGACCACAAAAGGCTTGCTTGAACCAAATAAAGTAAGTCCATAATTTGGGTAAGTCCAGGTCCTTAGACCATAAGTTACGTAGTTAATTATAATGTTACTTATAATGACATATGGATGAAAATATTATTATTTAGTTGGAACCATTAAATATTGAATGGAGACTTTGTTTATGTTTTGCAATGGACTAACAATGAAAACTTTCTACTATCAAAATATTCAGTTGTATATGGGTGAAGTGATGGTCACAGTATGGTTGATACTAATTATGAAAATAACATGATATATAATGATTTGTTTTTGATTATTTCTAGCTGCTTCTTTGTGAGTATTTTACCTTAGAATTGAAACTGCTACTTTGATAGGTTAATCGAAGTTGTTTTTTTGTTTTTTAATGAATTTTGGTGTTTATATGTGTACTGCTGTGTTAATAAGAATAATATGAAGTTTATTGGATTTGCTCATATGTTTTCATGGATTTAATACATGTATAATTATGTTTCCATCTCCTTCTACCTGACTCCTGTGGTCCTCAGATTGTGAGTTCTGATGCTTAAATTCAATAATTTCTTATTTTAGTTGGTTATAATTGGAGGTTTGAAAAATGTGTGGATTTTGGTTGCACATGGTATGGCTTGCTGGTTGCACATCTAGTTAATTATTTATCTTGCACATTTAGTTTCCAGTACCTTCTTATATATCATAAAGAGGCAGTTTTGGAATCATAAGTGTCCCAGTTTATTTGAATACTCATTTATAAGAGTCTTTGGCAAGTCAATTAATAAAGAATGCTTTTTAGATCTTATGGTTGTAATCATCCAGTTCTTGTCCATGGAACTTAGAAAATTTTGGGTACCTGATTAAGTGATAAATGCCTCATGGAAAGGGTTGATTAAATGCAAGTCTCCTCCACTTTCTCATTATGTGCATACTGAAACATTGTGCTTTCTTGTAGAAAGTATGGAATTTTTGGTCAGACTTCCCAGGGGGTCACCCACAGGAATGCTCCCACTGGAGCACGCTTAACCCCAAAGTTCTTCCAACCCTAAAGCTAAACGCTCTGAAAAAGCCTTTATTATTAAAAGAGTGCTAACTTTACATTTGAACCATTACCACATGACCCCTTTCCACACCCGGGCGATGTGGAATTTGACACCGATCTCTGCCAGTAAGGTAGCCTGCCAGTGCCTCGCACCCGCCCACACTTACTCTGGCTCCAGATCCTGGACGTCACACTCTCTCTCTCTCTCTCTCTCTCCTTTTTTTATATGTTATTGTTAACTTTAATACGCTATTGTACGGTGGTGTTTGCCATGTTTGAGAGTAGATGAGAAAGAATTTCTCATATATTTGGACATGCATCTTTTTCTTATGAAAATACATATTCTTACTCTTTTTTTTGTGATGATTTTCTAGGCTGGATCTCTTAGAAGGGATAACTTATTTTACAAAACTTAGGCAGCTAGATCATTTTATGAGCCTCCTTGTAAGCCGAAGCCAAAACTTAGGCAGCTAGATCGTTGATGTATCGGAAATTTTTTCAATGAAGCATGTAATATGACATGTGCTTAGTGAATAATTTTTGAACCCTTCATGTAAAATATCTTAATGTAATATGAATTTCAAAGTGTTGTTTTACTACTTATTCTATTTGAATTGTACTATTTACTGATCATATTCAATGGGCTGTTTTTGTATGGAAGAGGCACCATATTAACATTAAAATGGGTGAGAAAAAAATTACTGAAATAAAAAATATTGAAAAAATATAGCTGGAAGAAAATGGAAAAACTTCATGTTGTGACGGTATATAGATCGTCACAGTATGTTTAATGTGAAGGCCTACCATCACAAGACCGTCACATATGGTATATTGTGACGGTTCATATCGGTCACGAAATCAATGCAATATATTAGTGATCGTCACAATGACGATATATAGATTGTCACAATATGTTTAATGTGACGGTCTACCGTTGCAAGACTGTCACATATGTTATATTGTGACAGACCAAATTTCGTCACTGAAGCTCTGCTGGCGGTGACTCGCCGGAATGTCAAAATTTTCATTAATATTTGTGACCAAATAATGTCGTCACATAAAGGCTGTTTTTTGTTACGAGGAACAATATTCTGTCACAGAAACCCTTCTGTGTCGGACCTATTGCGACGGGAGTGTGACAGATTAGTATCCGTCACATAAAGTAGTTTTAGCGACGATTATAACAGGACCCGCCTCGGAAATCCCTCCAGATTAACCGGAGAGGCCCCGCCTGAGGAAGATTCCACTAGAACCCCTCGGGGCAGCCGACAGAATCCTCCTCCGAAAAGGAGTTCAATAAACAATAAAATAATAAATAGGACAAAAAGTTGATAAGATATGCATTGCAACAAACAACTAGCCGTACTGAAATAAATAACATAACAGATTAGGGAGAATGTGGGAATGACAGAATCGCTAAGTGAGATAACAAAATATAAATGATACAAATCCAACAATAAACAAAATAAAGAGAACATGATTTAATACATAAGAAGAAGTAGTAGCGGAAGTCGAGTGCGAATGCGTTGCCGACGGTAGCTCACGAGGACCTGCAGCTATGACCTAGGGAACGAAGTTAAAAATACAAAACGTGAGATATAAAATCTCAGTGAGTGCTCCTAGATAACTACAAAATACAAGTTCAACAGTTTAAATCCTTTACACTCAAACCTCACGTCACTCAGTTGAAAGGTTCCCCGTTTTGAAAATCAGTTCGCAAAACTCTTGGTTTAATCCCCAAAATCATTAAATCATTATAAACAGTTTGTGGGGCGAAAACGTAATTTAAAACGATCGTTGAAAAACACGAATCAATCACTAAACCATAAGTATAATCTCAATGAAAAAAACATTAAATTTATTCGTAAATCATGTTTGATTAAAATGGCAAATAGAACATTTGTTAAATCCAACACCGATCTAAAACCAAATACCATGGGCTCCAGCCCACAAATTCAAAATCCACAATCTAAAACCATGAGGCAAAATCCATGAATACAAAATCATAACTGCAATCGTGAATCGAAAATCATATAAATCCAAATCGTATAAATCCAAATCATATAAAACAAATCCATATAAATCCAAATCGTATAAATCCAAATCATATAAATAAACCCATATAAATCCAAATCGTATAAATCCAAATTATATAAATCCAATCCATATAAATCCAAATCGTATAAATCCAAATCATATAAATCCAATCCATATAAATCCAAATCGGTACCACAGCATATATCGTGCCGTGTGACCCTCAGCGTCCTGATGGCGTCACAGGCGGGGGGAGGGGGGTAAACTCATCACAACGAACCGGCGTCCCAAATCCGTCATGGCAGGATCCTCATCATCTCTCTCCCGACACGTGTCCGCAGCAGAGGATGGCATAATACATATAGCGTGCATAATAATACATCTCAATCAACATCTCGATATTGTGTGGTGCTCCTCAAAATCATGTCTAAAATCCTCCATCATCGAATATCAACAATTTTTCAAATCCTTTTACTTTTAAACAATTTTCCAAAATCTTCTCTTTTAAAAAATTTTACGAAAAACAATCAAATATTTCGCATATGAGAAAATTTTCCCAAAATTTTTAAATTCCACAAAAGCCATAATTTTTTTCTTTAAATCACCAACTTTCACAAAATTGTAAAATATCCAAAATATCAAAATCACCGATAACCATTTAAAACACAAATGTACATTTAGTCTTAAATCATCAATAATTTAAATCAGAATATAATATATTTAATAAACATAATTTAAAAGCGCAAGAAATTTCAATCAAAACAAATCATATGCAGTTAAATCATAATAATATATAATCCCAAAATGATTTAGAAAATAAATGCACTCACTGGTCTGACGCGTGCTCCTGCTGGATCTCCGGTCTAGCCCTCGAACGTGCACGAACACCTAAAAATAATTTACCGAAAAATTCTTTTAATTACCGAAATCTAACCAAAGGCTCAGAGGAGTCCTCTAAGTCTCCAACTACAAAATTAAAACACTAAATACCAAAATTGCCCTTCAATTTCAGTAATTACCAAAATCCCCAAAATTTGAATTACTCCGTCTCAAGTCTGATTTCAACAAACTTTATACCGAAACGAAATTGAAGATGCAAGGAATGAGAATCTACCTTCAATTTCAAGATTCGTCCCCGCCAATGTTCGGAATTGATCCCGGAAGATCGAACCTCGGCCGGGATTGTGTGTTTTTGAATCCGACCAAAATTGGACCAAATCGAAGGTACAGCAAGCTTGCCCACGACCCTAGGAACGCATTGGAATGGGTGGTGAGCACTCACTCGCCGGAAAAGGACGAGATCGGCGGCGGCGCGTGGAGGAAGACGCCGGTGACGCGTGGGGTGGTCACCGGAGTCCGGCCAGCTGCAGATCTGGTTGCCAACGCGGTCTGAGGCCAGTGGTGGTGGCTGTGTCGTGCCACTCGCCGGCGATCGGAGTAGATCTAGGTGGAAAGGTGGCTGTCGCGGGTGGTTTTTCCGAGACTTCGTGACCTTTTTCCGACGTGATACGGCAGTCTCCGGGGTCAATCTTGGTACCAAAATGTAGATCGTCGCACCAGCTTTCCAAAGGTACCAAGCACGCTCCCTAACTCCACCAGAACAGTGAGATATGGCCGGCCAAAGGTGGTGTCGCAACAGTGCACGGGCTGCACGGGTTGCACGAGCTCTCGGTCTCGCTGAAATTTCCGGCGATCTGGGTCGTTTCACGGCCAACCACCGGTACAGGGAGGAAGAGGAGGTCGCCGGCTTCGATCTAAGGGTGGTGGTCGGCCAACTCCTGTCACGGTGTGGCGGCTGTCGGCGTGGGAAGGTGGGGCGCGGTGAAGGTGGGAGAAGTCTCGGGTGTGTGCTGGAAAATTCCAGACTTGGCCAAAAAATTTAAGGATGAAGACAGGGGCAAAATGGTCATTTCCCATCCAAAAATATCAGTCCTTGCCAAATTACCAAAAAGCTCTTCACACTAAAATGACCATAACTTCCTGGTCTTAACTCCAAATCAAGCATACTACTAGTCTACGGACTCGTATCGATTAGCTCTATGCAACGGTACCAAAGTCAAAGCCAAAATATAACCACTCAAAAAGTCAACTCTGAGCCCACTCAAGGTCAAACTGGTCAAACTTGAGATTTTATTATTTTTCTCAAAACGGGATGTTACAGATTACGTCACATATACCATACCTTGTGACGAATTTGCTTCCATCACAGAAGCCCCTTTTTTTTTGTAGTGTCATTAGTAAGAATATCAGAGTTGAAAACCAACCCCTGCAAAAGGTAGAGATATATCCAAAGGCATGTTTGGCAATCTAGTCAGCTGCCTTATTGGCAGATCTAGATATAAAAGCAATAGAACAAATAGTAAAACAAGACTTAAGATACAATTAATCCTTTAAATTAGAACTAATTAACTCTCCAATTATAGTTCATCAAATTTTTGTCCAGAGCTTTAACATTAGACTAACAATTTGTTTCAAAACCCACGTGTGAAGCCAACCTTTAAAAGTTGCCAAGTAAGAATGCTTCAATAGAAAGAACCGATCGAACGGGGAAAATGGACGCACTCTGAGTCCCATACGAGAAAAGTTAGAACATGAAAAAATGAGAGAAGCACATCAAAAGCTCATTCAAACCGACGGGAAACTCACAAATGATTAACACATTCTACTCAATTGAGCATTCAACAACAAAACCATGAGAATCAACCAACAAGCAGTCACATAAAGAAGCTAATCCTAAGCATCTCAAAGCAGTTTATGAAAGAAAAAGATAAAGGAATGCTTCATTCCTATGAAACTAAGGGTAGGCAGAGGAAGAGCAGCAAATTCCACAGAAGCACCAACCACCGACAATCTGCATATACAAACCACACCACAAATGAATCTAGGTTCTGTTATGCACACACGTTCCTCGGACAAAAGAACAGGTTGGCAGATTCCTATGCACTCGTGTAAACACGCATATATGCCTTAAGAGGTCTTTTCCAACTAGATTAAACTTCCTATTTGAACATTTGTATACATATGTTCCCACATCCATTCACACATATGGATACACCGAACATATACATATAGATACATATATGTATTTATGCCCGTGATCTCAGCCAAAGGAAAAATGGTACAGAATGGGGTTAGGTTGTTCTTCAATCCAAAACCAAAAAAACAAAAAAAAGAACCGAAGGAACTGACCCAAAAACCAAAGAGGTCTGAAGAATTGTGGGATTTAAACCCTGCTTCCAAGAATAGTTTCTCCCTCCTACAAAGTAAAGTGAGCGGATAAGAGCCGATATATTCTCCGATATATTCCACCATATTTATGATATTTCTCCGATATATTCTATTATATTTCTATTAAAAATTTTATAATTTTCATAAGAAATTTTGAAATATCTATGAAAATTTCTAAAATATCAATAGAAATTTCTTTGGAAATTATAAAAATATTCATTAATTTTTAAAAAAAAATTTAAAAAAATTATGGAATTTTAAAAAATATAAAAATTAATATTTTTTAATTACTAAAAGATTTTAAAATACATGCTTTCAAATATTACATATAGGTACAACATTAGAATATTTTTTTAAAATTATAATTTTTTTCTCTTGTTATCAAATTGTAATCATTGTTTTGTAAATTGTTACGTAATAGTATACTAGTAGTATAATATGAATGAGTTGTGCCATTTGCGAGATATTATGTAGAAGAAAAACATAGGCTTTTGGTGTAGAACATAATAATAGCAATATTAACAATTATATATAATATTTTATCAATATAATTGGTATATTAATAATTACATGCAAAATTATCAAAGGAATGTATCTTTTGATCAATACTTTTCTCAATATGAGAGTGAAAATTTTAACCACTAACAAATTCTATGTGGTGTTAGTCATATTCAAGCAATTATGTATTTGTATTATTATGTTAATAAATAAATGATTTATTACTTGATAATATTATTTTTGTTACTGTTAACTAATGCTACGGGTAGACCTGGCAAAATGCTACACGACACAATAATTTGCGGGTTTGGGTCTCTAATATTGAAATCGGGTTGATATCAGTGTCACACGATAAGACACGATAAAAAAACAGGTTGGAACGGGTTGGAATAAGTTAGCACGATAAGACACGATAAAAAAAAATATTAATTTAATTATTTCTTTATAACTAATTGTTTACATTATTTTTTTTAAGAAACTATAAAATTCATATTTTATTTCATTGAAAAATCCTTTTCTTCTCTCTGCAAGGTTTTTCTCTTTTTTTCTTTTACTCATTTCTCTTTTTTTTCTTTCAAACCCATTTAAAGTGGTTCAATCCTATAAATTTATTCATTTTTTATGATGTTAAAATTTTTATACGTAATGACCCAAATGTGTTTATAGTATTTTTGTTTTTTACACCATCCATAGAAAAACACACTGTCCATAAAGATAGACGATGTAAAAGAAAAAAAATCATTCTAAAAGCAGTGTGTTTTCCCTCTTAGGCAATGTGTAGATTAGTAAAACACACTTCCATAAAATGGACAATGTAAAAGAAAAAAGACCATTCTAAAAGCAGTGTGTTTTCCCTCTTAGGTAATATGTAGATTAGTCATACACATCACTCTTGTAAAAAATAGTGTTGTTCATAGGCAGTGCAAAAAACAAAAACACATGGTGGTTATGTATTTTACATCATCCATGGATACAACACCGGACATTATAAAAGCGATGCGTAATCCCATAGATGGTGTGTTTCTCCAAAGGTGATGTAGACAAGTCATACACATCGTCCATGGAGTTCTGCACTGCCTTTATAATGGGCAATGTGTTGCTTCATGGGCTGTATAAAAAATGAAATTATATGCTCTATGGATGGTGTGTAGATTAGTCATACACATCACCTATGAAACAACACAATGCCCATTATAAGGGCGATGCCTAACCTCATGGATAGTGTGTTTCTCCAAAGGCAGAAAAACACACATTGAACAGTCTATGTCTATTGAATACTTTTCTCCACCTTTAGTAAAAAAAAAAAAAAAAAAACTATCCTAATCAAAGTCGGTGTGATTTTCCATGGGCGGGGAAGAAGACCCATGTTTGTCCAATTCTTGAAGAAAATAATAAACAACCATAAAAAGATAATAAAAATCAAGCAAAAAAAAAAGACTAATCAAACAAAATAATATTTTTGAGCAAAAAAAAAAGATGTGTGAATTCATTGTCAGTACATATCCATATACAAAAAAAAAAAAAAAAACAAAAAATAGCTACATCATGCAGCAGAAGCTGGTTTGCCAGTTGGTTCACCCACATCCTTCAGCTCAGGGTACTTCCACATAATTGCTTCGACATCAGTGATCATGGGCAATTCTTCATTTTCATTCAAGATGCAAAAAAAAATCCATGCTGAATAAATCAACCATTTGAGTCAAAAAGTTCAACTTTATATTCAAGTCAGTCTCACTCTGAGGTGGCAAAGGGGGAACGAGGTTGATGTATTCCTTTTTTTTAGTGTCGATGTTAGCTATGAAGTCTTTGGAAATGAAAGTTTGAATTTTGGTTTTAGAAGGAAATGATAATGAAAACAAAACATTTTAATGGCGGTTTTATAAAGCTAGAGATGAATGATTACTTTTCAACTTTCAATCTTCCATACCGTCCTATTTGTAACACACTGCCCCTGGATAGGGCAAAGTGTTTCTCCAAAGGATGTGTCATAAAGTCGAAGAGTCAGTATAATTATTAGATTAGACTCAAAATTATTGGTTGGTAGGAAGAATTCTTTTTGGATTACATTTGTCTTAGAAATAATAGAAATGGATTGGATAAGTTAATCAACAAGCACATATTAAATATTATTATCTTTAGAAACTGCATAGATAATGAAAAAAAAAAAAACTTTAGGGGTGATCCAAATGAGTTTGGGTGAAAAACAAAAAGAAAAAGAAGAGAAAGACAAAGGGAGCGAAGATAAATAGTAGAGTAAAGTAGAAAAGGTAAACTAGATTTTTTAGAAAGAATGCTGATGAAGGGTTCGGCATGAACTATTAAAAAAAATGTATATTTCATTAATTGGTCTCAACCAATAGATACATATTCCCTTAAATAAATAACGTAAAAGGTTTACTTCCATTTTGCACTTTTATTTATTTATTTTTTATTTGGGATTTTAGTAATGTATGTTGCCTCAATTATTAAACTTTTATAGTTTGATTCCAGATTTTTTTTTTTTCACTCTGATCCTTAAATTTCATTTTTTTTTTCATATTTTGCTTATTTTTAGTAGTTTTGAAGCATGTAATGTATTTTTTTTTTGGTGAATAAGCATGTAATGTACTTAATAAAACAATGAAATTATAAATCAGACATTATAAAAAGATAGGTGCAAGTGAGCTGCGTGCTGCAAAACTGTTAAAAAATAGTTAAAGAATTAAAAATGTAAAAGTAATTGAAATTTAAAGACTAAAATGCCAAAAAGAAATCAGAGACCAAAATGTAAAAGTTTAATAATTGAGGAGCATAAGTGCTAAATTCCCTTATTATTTAGTTGGTGTTTTTATATACACAAAAAGGAACTGTAATATGTTCAGAATTTCTCTCTAAGTTTTTGTTGACTCAGGAACGAGAATGAAATCTTGACGAAATTAAAGTGGACCATAATGCTCCGGCCATTTCTCATTTTATGTACGCCGATGACCTTTTGATTATGTGCAGAGCTAATGAGAAGGAAGCCGAAGTGATCAAAAACTGTCTGGACACTTACTGTGAATGGGCCGGACAGGAGATCAACAAGGAAAAATCAAACACCCTTTTTTCAAAAAATACTGATAACTGTGTGAAGAGAAAGATCAAAACAGCTTTGAATCTGAAAGATATGGGGCAGCATTCCATTTATCTTGGGAATTCTCTCATCTTCGGAAAGAACTTGTCAAAAGAGTTTCGTCATCTCAAAGAAAAGGTTAAAAACAAGCTCCAAGGATGGAGATCTCATACTCTTTCTAAGGCGGAAAAGGCAACTCTCATAAAATCTGTTGCTTAAGCAATTCCTACATACGTGATGTCCACTACTCTGCTTTCCAAAGGGGTCAGTTCTGATTTGGATAGCTATATTCGAAGATTCTGATGGGAATCGAATACCAAATCTACGAGATATCTTGCGCTTAAAGCTTGGCATGGTATTTGTAAGCCTAAACACATTGGTGGTCTTGATTTTAAAAGATTCCATGATTTCAATTTAGCCCTCCTCTCAAAGCTCACTCGGGGCATTGCTAAAGATGATTGAAGCTTTGGATTTCGGTTCTAAAGGCTAAATATCTTAAGGGGAAGTCCATTTTTGAACACAAAATCCCTAAAGGGTGTTCGAGGATTTGGAGAAGCATTTTTGCTGCGAGAGGCATCATCAAAGGAAATGCTTGTTTTTTCATTGGAAATAGCTTTGAAATTCACCCCTTTGCTGACCCTTGGATTCTTAACTACCCCTTTGGAGCCCCCCTCACAAAGGAAGGAGTTAACCTTAATTCCTTTCATAGAGTTGTTGATTTTAGAAACAGTGAAGGTCAATGGAATTTAGAGATCATTCAAAGCCTTTTCACAGAGGAAACCGTGCAGGCAATTTTAAAAGTCCAATGGCCTCAGGTTGAACGCAAGGATGCCCTCATTTGGAGAGGAAACAACAGCAGTTCTTTTTCGGTAAAAAACTGTTATAGCACCCTTTTTGCTAACCAACAACCGGTTGAAACTTGGAAACAGATTTGGAAGCTTAAGATCCATGATCGATTAAAAATTTTCCTTTGGAGAATTAAAGCTAAGGTTATTCCTAGCCGTGCAATCATTTATGATCATACTCAGATTGATGTACTTTGGTGCCCGGTCTGTGGTTTTGAATTTGAAATAAGTTTCCACCTTTTTTATCAAATGCCCAGGTTTGAAAGCTTTAGCTTTTGGAAGCAAATGGGGCTGTTTGTTAGAAAATTGGAACCTTACAAGTATTGATCAGTTGATTGATATATGTTTAAGTCCTCCTAGAGATTTATGGGTTGGTTGTCCTGATAAAGAAACTTTTTTCTGTTTTTACTATCACTTTGCTGTATGTTATGTGGATTAGGAGAAATGAGCTGGTGTTTACTGCTACAAAAGGACTTGGCTCTACCATTGCTTCTCTTGACAGATTGGTAGATGAAGCTATAGTGCTGAATTACATTAACAAGCCTGAAGCTACTCAGTCAAGACCAGAGAATTGGACGATGCCCCCAGTTGGTTTTTTGAAAGTCAATACTGATGCTACCTTCTCTAATGGCATTGCTGCGGTTGCGCTGGTTATTAGAGACTTGAATGGCAGGGTCTTAAGACTGAAGTCTCACCTCTGCTCTTGCACCAATGCTCATGAAGCTGAAGCTTTTGCTCTTGACTGGGCTTCGAAAATTTTGGAAAAGGAAAACTGGATTGATCTAATCTGGTCTACTGATGATTTTAACTTAGTCAAGGAGGTTATGAAGAATGAAGAGCCCTGTGCTTGGGATGCTAGATTGCTGGTTCTCCAAATTCGTAGCAGATTTTTCCGACCCAACTGGACTCTAAATTGGAATCACAGATCATCAAATAAGGTGGCAGACTGTATTGCCAAGATAACTCTGTCCAAGTCTGTTTGTTTGGATTTTGAAACTCTACCCCATGGTAGTTTTCATGATATTATCTCTCAGTTTGTAGAGGCTGATATTATGAAAGCTAACCGGGTGGAGTAATGTTTGTTTTGTTCCCTGTTTCCTTTTGTTTTGTTGTTTTCGTTTTGTCTCTCAATGAATGTTTCTTATTCATAAAAAAAAAAAAAAAAAAAAAGGAACTCTAATCTTTTCGGGAAAAAAGGAAAAAAAAAAAAAAAAGAATGAAATATAAACTAGATCCAGCCACTCGTTAATGTCATTTATCAAATTACCTGTAAAAAATAATTAAAAAATTTCCTCAATTATTTATTATTTAAGTAAAATTTAGAATTCTTTTATTTCCGTTTTTCCTTCTGAGAACTCTATGCTGGCTGCATGAAGTCTTAATAATTGTCAACAAATTTGATCAATCGATTAATTTAATTATCTCTAACAGTACGTAGGCAAAACCCAGTCAAAGGTTCGGAAAAGTGTTGCAAATCACTCATTTTTGGAAATTTCCTGAGTCATTTCTTTGATATATTTCACCAACTTTCTACCTAGGCAAAATCCGGTCAAATCATCTCTTCTCGTGATCCTTTCAATTGGGATTCCAGGATGGGAGTGATACAAATTAAAACCAGATGGGCAAAGTTTAATTGAAAATTCAGCTGGAACCGAAGGACTTCTAACAGAGCAGCGGATTGGGTGGCCAAATTTACTCTGTTGAATAATGTTTGCTTTTCTTTTGATATTAGTTCTGATGAGACTCTTCCTCATATCTTGTCTGATATCCTGGCTGTAGACAGATTGGGGGAACCTTTGCTGTAATTCTCACCTGGGTGGTTTTTTTGTGCTGTTATATATGGCAGCCTACTTTTACCCACAAAAAAAATCCAGTCAAAGGTTCGGACGAATCACTCCTTTTTGGAAATTTCCTGAGTCATTTCTTTGATACATTTCACCAGCTTTCTACGAAGCAAGGGATTTTCTACAATACAACCATAAAATGGTTGTATCACATACAACCGGTAAATACTACCGGTTAAATTGGTTAGGTTTTTTTTTTTTTTTTTTTAAAAATAACAATTTAAAGTTTAACAGTGAAAGAAACAAATATTCAGACCCTCCCCCCATCGCACCCAGCCTCTTCCCCGAGCCCCTGAGCTGCTCACCCAGCCCCTGAGCTGCATACCTAGCCCCCTTCTCTGAGTTCGCCGAGCTTCGCACCCATAAACCATTCCCCGAGCCCCTGAGCCCCTGAACTGCGCAACCAGCGCAACCAGCGCACCCAGGCCCCTTCCCCGAGCCCCCGAGCTTTGCACCCAGCCCCCTTCTCCGAAGCCCCCTCTCCCCCATCGCACCTAGCCCCCTTCCCCTTCCCTTTCCCCCAG
>QANX01002981.1:169-14189 GCA_003254975.1 Ochetophila trinervis | reverse complement strand
CCTCCCCCATCGCACCCACCCCCCTTCCCCGAGCCATGCAGACCAAGTTTTTGTCTAACTCTGGATTATTGAAGCAACCCTTTACTAGGCAGGAAAACACTGTCATTCAGACCTGTGTTGTTGCTTCTTCTAGGATTGCCTTTAGCGGTATGGCTTTTCTCATCACACTTCCCCTTTATTGCTGTGATTTTTTTTTTCATGTTTTATTTTTGTTTTGGTGTTGTCTTGGGAGTTTATGTGTTTGCTTCCATAACCAAACTGTTATGTCTTGAAAAACAAAAGAATTGTTATGTTTATGTTATCAGTGTTGTTGTATTCACTGATGATGCTGGTTATAGATTCGAATCTCTGTGTCTAGTTACTACTTTATCTATCTGGTGGTTTTTTAGGTTCTCTAATGTGGTTTTCTTTGTTTGTAATTATTTAGAGGAGCAAACAAGCATACAAATTACCTTGTTGTAACACTTTGATATTTAAGATCAAAATTTTATGTTTTTCTTCAAATTGTTATTCATATGGACTTTATGCCATCACCCTTTGAAGGAGGCTAATACACTAGTGGTCATAGACTATTTTGTTAATGGCAGGGGTAGCGGAGTTCCAAATATTCTCTGATTATATATAATATGCATTCTCAATAGTAGGTTTATTGTTTTGGCTTGCAGTTGCAGTTGCAAAGGAATGAAGTGATTGCCCTATTGAACCTGCTCAATCGACTCTCAGAGTCTGTGAAATTTGTCCATGAAATGGGACCTTCAGTAGAGAGGACCATGCCCATGGAAGGACATATTTCTGCACCTGCTGATTCAAGCTGCCCATTGCAAAGGATATGGACTTCTGTATTCAAAACACCTGCACCAAGCTGTCCGTTGAAGAGGCTATGGACATCCATTTTTTAGTGCACCTACCTGCTGCATACAGTTCCTTTACAAAGTAGTGCACTTGTTAAAACATAGGTAAATACGTAAACATAGGCTGTGGACTTTGTTAAACTGGACTTGTTTATTTGTCAGTTTGATATTTGTAGGCAAGTGCTAAATAGTAGTAGGTTTCATACAGATAAGAAAGGTAGGATCTCAAACTTTCAGCTTGGGTTTCAAAAGGAATGACCCCATGAAATGGACATAGAAATGTACTACAAAGAGTCTTTGAGAGACAGGAGCACTAAATTTTTTGTGTCAGTTTGAAATTTAGCATCATTCCTCAATTCAGTTTGAAAATTACCCTCTGTTTTGTAATATCATTCAATTAATTATATATATGAGTATTATCATAGTTTTTCACAATAACCAAAAAGTATTGTTATGGATTTTATTTTTTAAATGACTGGTAAGTTTAGTTAATTCTCAAAGAAACATTTGTAGGCAAGATTTTTTTTTTTTAAACATTTGTTATTTTCCAGCAATAACTTAACAGCTTATATTCCTGAAATTAGGGTAAGGGGAGGGGGGAAACACAAGCATTGAAAGATTGAACCTTTTTGTACAATTTTTGCCATTCATCACCATCAATAACCAAAAGGATGCACATTCTACCTACAAACCAGTCTTCTGCATTGTTTACTTAATGTTGGACAAAAATTGTTTGGAGCTTCTCGCTGTTGCTTAGACATTATGATTTTGATGAAACCTGCTTCTTTTGGTGGATTTCTAGCTTCGTTTTTTTATGTTACTGCCAAATTCTAGTGATAGTTTTATAGCTTTCTAGTAATTTAATCTCTATTATTGTCTCAACAATGAGCATTTACCATGATTACTGTTGTTGTGCAACAGCTCAATGATAAACAGATTGAAGAAAAAACTAATACAGACAAGATTATGTCAACAATGTTTGAGATCTTAAAATCAGAGAAGCGTGTTAGACTTGAATGTTTGGTATTAAACAGGATGTCATTTGCACAGACCGTTGAAAACTTATTTGCTTTGTCATTCCTAGTTAAAGATGGACGAGCAAAAATAACTGTAGATGCAAATAGTTGTCATCTTGTTTGTAAGTGTAATTTAGTATAACAAAAGCATATTTTTATTTCTCTTATCTGTTTATACCATCAAATGCTCTTTCCTATATGCTTTTCCTTTCCTTTTCAGCACCAAGGAATGCACCTCATGCCAACTCTGTTATGTCTAGGGAGGTTACCTACACTCATTTTGTCTTCAGATTTGATTTCAAGGACTGGAAGGTATACAAATTTTGGTTTTGAAGTGATAAATCTTATTCGGTATGGTTTTTATTTGAGGTTTGGACATGAAGCATGCACTGCAGATGGTCTTTGGATCAAAAGATTTACCTGGAAAAGTATATAAAAAATACATTAATCATTTTCTCCATGTTGGGAGCAATAGGAAAACAGATCCAATGCCAATTGTTTTAAATACTTGATTAGAGTTTGTTTTAAATATTTCTAATAGCTTGTTTTAGAAACTATAATGAATTCCCATTAACATAAGATGATCTACATATCTTAAATAATTCTGAAATAGTAAGTTATGTTTCTATTTAGATGTAAAAGAGAGCTAAAACAGACAGAGACTTGTGTTGTGTTCCCTATCTGCTGACATTGTGTTCAATGTCTTATTCTGATGGTTTTTTTTTGTGCGTCTCTATTAATTATCTCCCTCTGAAAATTGTTCTTGTTGTTATTGTAGTTAATGATGGACTTGGTAGGGGTTGGAAAGGAGCTGATGCCGCATAGAAAGCTAGCAAGCTACTTAATTGCCTCACAGATGGAGAGTGAAGCAGAGAAATTACTGGCAACACCAATAAAGAAACTTTCCAGGAATTTTGGGTTGGTTGTAACAGAGTCCTTTGAAAGAATGTGTAAGCCTCAACTTTATTGAGGTAGGATTCGCTAGAGGAGTGACATATGGAGCCCCTCTTTTTGGTAACTTTGCCTGCTGATTTTCTATTTTGAAACCCAACATTTTGTTATGTAAATATAGAATAGGTAGGTAAGCTAAGCTGATCAGCTTTTGAGCTAAAATCTGATACTGAGCTGGTTTGGTTTGTGCATATGACATGGAGATTTTGCTGTAGCGAGGTGGTTTATGACTTTTGCCTCGGTTTTGGTCCTTAAATATTGGAATGTCTAGGTCCTTAAATATTGGACTGTCAACACATATTATGCATCATTCCTCACAAAAATTACAAAAATGAAAAAATGAAATTGAAAAGAAAAAAAATTAGCAAAATCGTGCATATATATATATAAATATAAATTGAGGTGGAACCATTTAATCAGATCATTACTTTGCCATCTACTAAAAAAAAAACACTTAGATGTACTAAAACATTTAGAACTACATTTCTAGTTTGTATCTCCAAATCAGCAAAAAATAACCAAAATCTCAAGATAAATAAAACAAACTTAATATCTAGCTGCACGTAGCAACTGTACAAAACTAGTTTGACAATATCTTCTTCATTCGTCATCCTCATCATCGTCATCGTAATCAGCTCCACCTGCTGAGTTGAAGGCATTCAATCGCTCAATCAACTTCAATTATACACCATAAACATATAACCAATAACTCACACTAAATAATATTTTCTAACACAGGGATATGTTATACTAAACATCTAAACCCTAAAAATAAAATATAAACCATTTATATGAAAGATAACATATTTTGTAATATGGTAATACTAAATCATTGGTTTTTATGGGTTTATGTTAACTTTGTAACATCCCGTCCCGGGAAGATATTGAAAATTTCTCAAAGTTGACCGAGTTGACCAAGTTTGACCAAAGAAAGGCTCGGGTTGACTTTTTGTGTGAGTGTGCTATGGTTTTGACCGTAGTACCGTTGTGTAGAACTAGTCGATACGAGTTCGTAGACTAGCAGCACGCTCGATTCGGAGTTAAGACCGAGAAGTTATAGTTAAATTTGTGTGAGTGACAATTTGGTAATTTGGTTGAGACTGGACTTAAAAGAACGAAAATGCCCTCACCTGTCTTTTTAAAAAAATTCCAGAAAATTCTGGAAAATCAGGATTTTTTTTCCCCGGAGCCCGACAGTCACGCAGCCACACCCGACGCCTTCCACCTCTTCGCCGAGTCTTTTTCGCACGCCGGTAGCCGCCACACCGTGGCCGGACTTGGCCGACCACCACCCCTAGATCGAAGCCGGCAACCTCCTCTTCCTCCCCGTACCGGTAGTTCGCCGTGAAACGACCCAGATCGCCTGAAATTACAGCGAGACCGAGGGCTCGTGCAACCCGTGCAGCCCGTGCACTGTTGCGACACCACCTTTGGCCGGCCATATCTCACTGTTCCGGTGGAGTTAGGGAGAGTGCTTGGTACCGTTGGAAAGCTGGTGCGACGATCTACATTTTGGTACCAAGATTGACACCGGAGACTGCCGTATCACGCCGGAAAACGGCCGCGAAGTTTCGGAAAAACCACCCGCGACAGCCACCTTTCCACCTAGATCTACTCCGATCGCCGGCTAGTGGCACGACACAGCCACCACCACGAGGATCAGACTGCTCCGGCGACCAGATCTGCAGCTGGCCGAACTCCGGTGACCACTCCACGCGCCCCACGCGCCTCCCACGCGCCGCCGCCGATCTCCTCCTTTTCCGGCGAGTGAGTGCTCACCTCCCGTCCCAATGCGTTCCGGGGGTCGTGGGCAAGCTTGCTGTACCATCGATTTGATCCAATTTCGGTCGGAATAAAAAAAATGCACAATCCCAGCCGAGGTCCGATCTTCCGGAACTAATTCCGATCAATTGCGGCGACGAATCTTGAAATTGAAGGTAGATTCTCGTTCCTTGCATCTTCAATTTTGTTTCGGTATAAAGTTTGCTGAAATCGGACTTGAAATGGAAAAATCTATATATTTTGGGGATTTTTGCTGATTTGGAACATTTTCGTAAATTTTGGAAATATTGGGATATTTTCATAATTACTAAAATATTGGGCAATCCTAGTAATTAGTATTTTAATCTTATAATTGGAAGCTCAGAGGACTTTTATGAGCTTTCAGTCAATTTTCGGAATATATTATGTAATTGAATTTAATATGATTGTGTGGTTGAAAACCGCTTGGGCGAGGAATTATGCCGCCAAGCTAGGTATTGCTAGCTTGGGCGAGGAATCATGCCGCCAAACTATGGATATTGTTTTTATTAAATTGTTGGAAAAACCCTGATGGAAATTAAGTGTGTTTGTATATGTGATAACTGAGAAATGTACATTAAGTTTGTGAATGTGTTTGACTGTAGTGTATTTGGTGTAATTATGCTGTCGGAACTACAGGTAGCTTGATCCCTTTGAGTAAGGGTATGTAGGCAGCTCAGTTTTCATACTGAGTCCAGCTACGGGAAAAATATTACAGATATATTGTATTGCGAGTGTTGAATTAATTATTGAGATGTGGTTATTCGTGTGGGAATTTGCGTGCTGATAGAATAAATATGGTTTAGGACTGGTTTTCCTTGCAGGATTGTAGTTTTGCTTTTGGGGAGTGTTAGTAAACAGCCGAAATGCTGCCGAAATTTTAATGGAATTTCCGACAGTAGAGAAAACCTTTCGGTCTGTTGGTTGTTACCTCTGTTGAAAAATGGTTTAGCGGACTTTCACGACTGCTTGTGGCTTAGTGGCAACATTAAGTCACGCAGGCAGGATCCAAGCGGGTCGGGTCCTGTCAACTTTATACTAAACATTTACATAGAGAAAAAAATCACTTATATGAAAAACTTTTTGTACAATTATTTAGGAATATTGCTAATTTACTATGACTGTAAAAATATTCAAAGATGTTTATATTGATCCATGAATATTGTCCAATGCAATAAGAAAAAATTGTAATAAGGAAACTATAATTTTATACGGAGAACAAAAACAAAAGAAAAAGAGGAAGTAACATATTAACTAGAAATAGGAAACTAAAAAAATTTGGTCCAAAAATTTGCAGAAAAAAAAAAATTGAAAGAGAGATGGAGTAACATCTATAACATCTATATATTGGCAAGCATTTTTTGAGCTCTTCATATTAAAAATTTGTGAGTAAGTTTATATGTACTAGTAAACCCTAAATGCAGTAAGTAAAATTCATAGCTATATATGTACTAATATCAATTTATAACTTCCTCAAAATATGTTTCCAGTTGAAGAAACTAAACAAAATGAAGATAAGAAGAGAGCATTGAACCTTGGGTATACTTGCTTCCGAGATGCAATGTTGGAGCTGTCGGAAGGCTCCTGGAAATGACTTTAGCATCAAGAGAAGATTGAAGTTAATTGGTTGGTGAATATTCATATCTAGCATCATTAATGGTATGTGGTTGTTGGCATATTAAACATTATTTACTACCAAGTACAAAAAAATGTTTAAAATATATAAACTTTAAATATATACCATTTAAAAGGTCATTCCAATATACTATTTATATTGGGGTTTGGTACGTGGATAATTTTCTTTTACTTTGAGCTTGGTGGATAATTTATGCTTTGTCAATGTGGTTAATTCATAAAGCAGGTAACACCATTATTATTTCGTAATATCCAAAACGAGGTAATATTATCCATAACAAAGTAAAACAATCTGCAAATAAAGTAACATAATCCATAAACGGTGTAACAATACCGAAAGGTGGTAATATTGTTCAAATAACCTGTAACCTGTCCATAAATCACGTAATTGGGTCCAGAAATATTGTAACATAACCGAAATGATGTAATACGATCCACAAGTGAGGTGACATGGTCCATAAAGAAGGTAACACTAATCCATGAACAAAGTAACGCGCTTTGCAACATGCTATCCAAAACAAAGTAATATTGTCCATAGAAAAGTAAAACAATCTGCAAATAAAGTAACATTATCCATAAACGGTGTAACAATACCGAAAGGTGGTAATATTGTTCAAAGAACCAGTAACTTGTCCATAAATAAAGTAAATTGGATCAAAAATATTGTAACATGACCAAAATGATGTAATACGATCCACAAGTAAGGTGACATGGTCCATAAAGAAGGTAACACTAATCCATGAACAAAGTAACGCGCTTTGCAACATGCTATCCATAACGAGGTAATATTGTCCATAAAAAAGTAAAACAATCTGCAAATAAAGTAATATCATCCATAAACGGTGTAACAATACCGAAATGTGGTAATATTGTTCAAAAAACCTGTAACCTGTCCATAAATCACGTAATTTGGTCCAAAAATATTGTAACATTACCAAAAAGAGGTAACATTGTTCAAACACGAGGTAACTTGTCTATCAAAGTAGTAATGTAATCCTAAAATATTGTAATATTACTACCGGTTATATCCGGTTACATAGATAACTTTATTTTTGTGATGTCACTTATCAACATATAAACATGATTCTACCAGTTCAACCATAATAATAAATTGTACTGTATACTCCTATCATCAAAATAACAATAAATTTAATTAATATATATTTGAAAGGAATCGAATAAATTAAGACATGTGACGAAATATTTGTCAGCAAATAAAGTTTAATATATAGTATTGACTTGATTAATTATGGGAAAAGACGTTGTCCACGTACGGTCCACCTAAATAGTTTTCAAAAGTTGTTAATATTATTATATATACTAACAATTTTTTTTTTGGTGAATTATATATACTAACAATTATTCATTTACAATGAAATCAGCTTTTGGTAAGTCAGAAACATATTTCAAAAAGCTTCTCTGAAAAAGATAGAAGGAAAAAATTGCAGAAGCAAAATTATGCCAGCCTTATATTGCTTCCATTTACTTTTCTTCTTATCTTGTTTTGTTTTATGTTTTATTTTTATTTTTTTCTCTTTTAGAAGAGGTAAAATATGATTATTCATAAAAAAGTACAAAATATGTATATAATATAAATGCAAATAATTATGCCGACAATTCGAAGACAAACAACATATTTAATCACAGACGGCCATAAATTAATTAGAAGTATATGCATTCAAACGTTATTCAATTTCCATCTGGGCATCTTCCATTCTCTTTTATAATTATCAACTTTATATTAATTTATTACGTTAATTAATAATTAACAACATATTTTTGTTGCTTCCTTTGTTTTCAAATTAACAAAAGAAGAAAACACTTTTCTGGGTTGAATATTTCCTTTAACTAGTAATCATATATCTTCTTTGTCCAGCCAACCGCTAAGACTATTCTAAACTCTCTCTCTCTCATTTCAGTTTGATATATATGCTTTAGACATGTCTTTTGCATATACAGGATCAATTTGGTTGGAGAAGCAAAAAGAAAGCAAAACTGTAGCATTTTGTGAAAGAAGGAATATGGGTTTTGTATTTTCGACCTACAGCTACAAGATTGTTCCAATTTTGGTTTATGGGATTTTGGCTTTCAATTGTTTCACTGGGTTTGGAACCCATGCTCAACTTATTCCTCAAGGTGAAGGTAATATAATTCATCAACTCCCTCTCTCAAATTTGACAGCAAACTAATTAGCCTTTTTTTTTCTGTTTTATTAGCATGAATTTTCTTTGCTTTTGGAAATTAATGCTCAATTAAGGTTTTCCTTCCTTGGCCTTATAATGGGTTTCTTGAGATTCAATCTTCTGTTTAAACTTTAGGAAATAATTAAAAATATTTGAGAACTTATGAGATTACAAAAGAAATTAAGGTGGATTATACGTATACTATGCTTTTGCTTTTCCAAACTCGAGATTTTTCATGATCAATCTGCTTTATAGCTGGAAATAACCCTTCTGCAACTTGGATTGTCTTAGTTTGCTTCGTTAACTCTTGGTTGGCCAATTGTGAATTTTCTTTTATGCCAAATTAATTAGGTTTTAAAGTGTTTGAGATGGAATTATGATTAAAATGGCCCTCACTCTTGTGATGAATTATATATCCTGGCCAAGAGATAGTAAAGATAGATAACTTGTTCTACGTGTTCTTTATTTTTAATTTTTTTTATTGAGCTAGTTTATCATTAAGAGAATAAAATAAAAAGAAAGTGGGTGTGTGGGTGTTTTTAGAATTACATTGACTTAAAGCCAACACAGGCTTACAGACCAAAAGATGGTTTTGGATGGGTCTAAACTTAATGTTTATATTTCTGGCCCAAAGTCTCCGAGCCATTATTATTATTGTTATTATTATTATTAAAAGGTTTAGGATTAACTAATTAAATGTATTAATTAGCTAAATGCATTCTTTTTATGCGTTTATTATTAATAGGCACATAAAAAAACCTAAAAGCGAAAAACCGGAACAAATTTATCCAAAAAATTCTTTTCAAATTCAGCTTGAGCCTGTTGAATTTTTTTTAGTATAAATCTAACTCGAAACATGGGCTACTCGTCGAGCCGGATTGAAGCCTAACCTGCTATAGTTTTATAATTTTTATTTTTATTCAATCTATTATAAATATTGATTATATAGTATGTTATATTTGTTTATTCTTTGTCATATTATATATTTTGTAAATATTATAAGATAATTTATTATTTTTATTTGGTTATTAACAATATTTTAAAGTAAGTAAAAAATAGAATTTTTGAATCAACTTTAAGATTATCTAAAAAAAAATCAAAATTTAGGCTTTAAGAATTAAGCTTTAAACTTGAAGTCCAAAGCCGAAGCCCAGCTCAATACTCATAAGGTTGAGTATCAGATTCTAAACTTGAAACATTGACTCAGCCGACCCAGTTTGAATAATTTTTTCAGTTCAAAAAGGGAAAAAAATTGCAGCCCAAATTTGCCAAAGCCTGACTTTTTGAGCTTGGATCAGGCTATGCAGCTTGAATTTTCATCCCCTTTTATTAGTTGCCTAAATAATGAATTTGTTACAGTATTATTATATGAAATGTAATGTATGAATGGAAGTGCAGTGCAAACTCTGGAAGCAATATCAAAAGCATTAAAGATGGAGAATATTTGGAGTGTGAACGAAAGTTCTTGCAGTCGAGGTGAAGGTTTCAACATCACTAAGACAACTGGACTTGGGAGAAACACCTTTATTGGCAATGTCACGTGCAATTGCTCTTTTGAAAACGACACCATTTGCCATGTCAAAACCATGTAATCTTTAATTTTATTGTAATATTAATTTTTTTTTGTAACTTAATTGAGATTATCAATCTTAAAAATAAATGATGTTTGTTTTTGTTTTAAATTTATCTATCATTTTGTAATTAAAATTTGATATGACAGCCAATTGAAAGGCCTCGATTTAACTGGAGATTTATCTGCGGAATTTGGAAATCTTACTTACCTGGAAGAACTGTAAGTGTTTTAATATGTGTCATATGCTTTTATAAATAATTTATTAGAAAGATTCATGGCTTTTTGCTTGCATATATATATATATATAGATATATATTTCTATCTACAATTAACATTTTTACCCTTTTATAACTGATCACTAAATATACATACTATACAAATATAAATGGCAGAGATCTCACTCGCAACTACATCAGCGGGTCAATCCCAGCAAGCTTATCCCGTGTCTTCGCATTCTGTAAGTTCTTTAATGTTAGTGTTAGTAAAATATGAATAGGGTGTACAAAAATCTGAAAATCCGACCTAATCTGTTTCGTCTGATTTAATTCAGTCCAATCCAATTCACTGTAAAAACTGAATATTCAATTTAGGTGTGGGTTGTAATTTTTCCAATCCAACATCATTGGATTGAATTCAGATTTGTTCATTAAAAATCTTAACCAACCCGAAGTTTATTAAAAAAAAATTAAAATTAATATTTTACCTTAATTTATTTTTAATTTGAGAGACATAATTTATTTTTATATTTAGTTGAACATAAATTTTTATAATTTGAGATTTAATTTTAATTTATTTTTATTTTTAGTTGGACATGAATTGTTTTAGTTTGAGTCATAATTTATTTTTTATTTTTAACTGGATATAGATTGTAATTTATATTTTGTAAGGGATTCTTTTAGTTTATTTTTTTACATTGTAATAGTTCATATAATTTATTTAATAGGAAAGAAGTTTAATCATGATTAATATTCAATTTTTATAAAAAAAATTTAAATTTGAAAAAAATGGGCAGGTTAACCAGACCGAATCCGTACTTTATGGGTTGGATTGGGCTCATCACCCTAATTGGGTTGAGTCGGGTCACCAACCTGAATAACCCAACATTAACGGGTTGGGTTGACTCTTTTTAAAAACCCGACCATCCCAACCTGTGTACAGTCCTAGATATGAAACTATAAGCCATGCAAGTATGGAAATAATAATCAATGTATATATATATATATATAATTATGATTAATTTGGAACATAGTTTTCACTTTCTGCTGAGCATTTAATGATGTGGCAAGTGCTAAATGTTATTACTTGTCCAACTAAAATTTTAGTATTGGATCATTATTTGAGGTGAAATACTCACTATTTGGCATGTCAACATATTTATTTAAAATTTTGGTATATATATTTGTCGCAGATCACTTTTGGGTAACAAACTTACTGGAACAATTCCGAAAAAAATTGGTGACATTTCAAATCTCACTGTAAGTATAAATATGCAATTTTGAGAGACTTGGATATCATAATTGAACCAAGAGATTTTCAGTTTGTTTTTATGTTAAAAACATTAAACTTTTACAGGGTATTGGAACAAAATATGTTTGAAGGTTCTCTTCCTGAAGAGCTCGGGAATTTGAAAAATTTAGAAAGACTGTAATATTGCTCTCCATCTTATTCCTTTTTTTTTTTTGTTTTTGCCACCTAATTACTATTAAAGTTTCTAATTTTCTTTATCGATGAGCAATAATCATATATTGTTATAATAATTACAATCTGATCAATCTAACAACTTTACCACTTTCTTGTTTATTATGCAGCGTTCTGTCAACAAACAATTTTATAGGAACAATTCCACTAACATTTGGAAATTTTAAAAACTTAATTGATTTGTAAGTAACCAAGTATAACATACATATTAATTCCTAATTTTTTAATTTATACATATAAAGGATTTTTTTTCCTAGTGGGTTACATACACACATCCCATGTCAAGACCCGACCCACCTAAATCCTGACTGCATGACTTAATATTTCTATTAAGCCAATAAGCAGTCACCTTGCCATATAGTCTTTATTGATATTATCACCACGCTTCTCTAACCAAAATCACAGTCACCTTTCTCAACTCCCTTCATCCAACAGAGGTTAGACATCACCATCACATGAATTCTTCCAATTAAAATGTCCATGTTTTTGTCAATCATAACCTCTTTATTTACGCATTGTACTTTTCCCGTTTCAAACTTTGATGCAAAGCATTACAGTGGTCTACAATTCCTGCATCACCCTTTGATAGGATCCGTACTAGCATTATCAACCATGTTTTCTTTAATACTTGAAAGCTTTATCCACGTTAAATAGCCAATATATAACCTCATCCAACCATTTTTCCTTTTTCCACGAACCAAACTGGTACTCTTCACGGCGAAATATTCCGATGGACTACACCTTTGTCAACAAGATCGCGTAATGGTTCCTTCAACTCTTTCAATTCCACTGGAACCATTCGGTACGGTGTTAACAATATAGGGGTGGTACCCAGCACTAAATGAATCCCAAAATCGATCTCTCCGATGGTAACCCTGAAATATTTTCAGGAAACACATTCGGAAAACCTTTCACTACCGAAACAATATCAATTCTAGCTCATCGACTCCAAATTAAAGACCGTCACTGTCCTCTAAGTCAAATTGTCAATTTCTCGCCTTTCTCATTTGTGGATATGTACAAAAATCATTATCGTCCACAAAAACAATATTGAATTATCCTAAACTTTGCTGCCACTTAATCCACTCTGTCATCGACCAACTCTATACTTATAGTTATCTATGCAAATAACTTACAGAACATCTCACTCCACGATTCGAGCCAAATGCACAATAGATCACATACACAAGGTGGCTCATTAAATTTCACCGCTATCAACCCTTGAGATGCCGGTAAACCACGTCTCAGTATCGTGATAGGCATAACTGATACAGGAATAGGGTGCACCAAATATGCAACTCCCTAGAAAAGTAAACCTAGGGCTCCGATACCAAACTGTCAGGACCCGACCCACCTGAATCCTGACTGCATGACTTAATATTTCTATTAAGCCAATAAGCAGTTCATTATCTCTACAAAGCCATTATTAAATAATAATATTCAACAAATGGGAAATACTCTACTGCTAGAAATTTAATTAAAAATTTCGGCAGCATCTCGTCTGTTTTTACAATATTCCCCAAATACATATAATTACATTTCCTGCAAGGGAAACATTCCTATACATTTATCCAATTCTAATAGCACACAATCCACAGAGTACCCACGTCTTAGCAATTAATTCAACATTCACAATAAAATAAAATATATCCATTATATTTCTCAGTAGCTGGACTCAGTATAGAAACTGAGCTGCCTACATACCCTTTTTCATATGGATCAAGCTACCTATAGTTCTTAAAACATATTTACACCAAATATGCCGCTTTTGATACTATTGCTAATCAGAAGTCAATTTGACAAATATATATTCTCACTACGCCAAAAACCCTAATAGGCGACGCAAAACTAGCGTCGCTAATTGTAAACGGCGACGTAAATTCATGTGTCCCGGAAAGGGGAGTCGCCGAAAGTACAAAAACATTCGCGACGTCCAAATTGCGTCGCTGTAAAATAAGGATTAAGGCGACGCATAGCGTCGCTGATAACCGTTATACATTCGCGACGCAAGTGTCGCATTATCTTCATCAAATCGGCGACGCAAGTGTCTCCGTTTCTCATTGTTTACGCGAACTTTTGGCCTAGAATCGGAGACGCGTGCGTCGCCTTTTTTCATATAATCGGAGACGCTAGCGTCGCCTTTTCTCCTATAATCGGAGACGCGTGGGTCCCCTATTTTTCTACAATCGGAGACGCAAGCGTCGCCTTTTCTCCTATAATTCGCGCACTTTTCTCCTAGAATCGGAGACGCATGCGTCGCCTTTTCTCCTACAATCGGAGACGCTCGCGTCGCCTTTTTTCTTAACCATTTTT
>QANX01002980.1:0-24706 GCA_003254975.1 Ochetophila trinervis | reverse complement strand
GTCCAGCCACAGTGGGTGATGTAGTATCTTCAAATTCTAGTCAAAAATCTTCAACTGGGCATGATGTTTCGCCTGGCAGCATGATTGATCATGAAGGTTTGAAAATTACAATTGATCTTCCTCTGACTTCAGTCAATGATCATCCAATGCAGACACGGTCAAAAAGTGGAATTATGAAGCCAAAAGCTTACTCGTCATGTGTTACTATACAGTCCAAACAGCATTCAGCTAAGATTTCTTCACTGACAGAACCTAAGCCATCCTCAGTGATTACTTCACCAACAGAACCTAAGTCCACAAAGCTTGCTCTCACCATACCCGTGTGGAAAGAGGCTATGGATTCTGAGTATAGTGCCCTTATGGCCAATAAAACTTGGACTCTTGTTCCCCCTAATGCTAACATGAACATTGTTGGTAATAAGTGGGTTTACAAAGTTAAGTATAATGCAGATGGTTCAGTTCAACGGTGCAAGGCTCGGTTGGTAGCTAAAGGCTTTCACCAAAAACCAGGTTTTGATTTTTATGAAACTTTCAGTCCTGTTGTAAAACCTACTACTATTCGTATTTTTTTTACTCTTGCTCTTGCATATGATTGGAATGTTAGACAACTAGATTTTAACAATGCTTTTCTAAATGGCACGTTACAAGAGGTTGTGTACATGAAACAACCTGAGGGTTATGTTCATTCTGACTTTCCTCAGTTTGTATGCAAGTTAAACAAAGCCTTGTATGGTTTAAAACAAGCCCCTCGGGCTTGGTTTGAGAAGTTGAGGGCTGCTTTGCTGCGAAGGGGGTTTGTTGGATCTGTTGCTGATAGTTCACTTTTTATTTTGAAGACTGAATCATTGCATGTTTATGTACTCGTATATGTGGATGATTTGATAATTACAGGGTCTAACAAGTCTTATATTAATAGTATGGTGGCTGATCTACACACTGAATTTTCCTTAAAAGATTTAGGGGATTTGAGCTATTTTCTTGGCTTAGAAGTTCAAAGAACAGCAGCTGGAATGAAACTTTCTCAAAGTAAGTATATTGCAGACTTACTTGAAAGAACAGGAATGAGTAGTGCTAAAAGTTACTCTACTCCTATGATGTCTGGAAAACAGCTTTCAGCTTTTGATGGAGATATACTGATGAATGCTGAGGAATATAGAAGTGTGGTGGGTGCACTTCAGTATTTGACGATAACACGACCAGAAATTACTTTCTCAGTTAATAAACTCTGCCAGTTTGTTAGTAAACCAAGAACCTCTCACTGGGAAGCTTGTAAAAGACTCTTGAGGTATCTGAAAGGAACAAGAGAATGTGGATTGTTTTTAAAGAAACCTGATAAAAATAAGTTACTGTTTCATGGTTTCAGTGATAGTGACTGGGCTGGATGTCCTGACGACAGAAGATCATGCAGTGGCTACTGTATATTCTTTGGACCAAATTTGGTCTCGTGGAGTTCTAAGAAACAATCAGTGGTAGCTCGGTCAAGTACAGAAGCTGAGTATAGAGCTTTGGCAAACATTACTGCTGAGTTATGTTGGTTGACACAACTTGCTAGAGAACTTAAGCTGAATTTGCAAAAGCCGATTGTTTGGTCTGATAATCTTGGTGCTATTGCTTTAGCTTATAATCCTGTCTTCCATGCAAGAACCAAGCACATAGAAATTGATATACATTTTGTGCGAGACAGGGTGATTGGTAAGCAAATGGAGATTCATTATGTTCCTACAAAGGAGCAGATAGCTGATGTTTTTACAAAAGCTTTGGGAACAAGCAGGTTCTTATATTTGCGAGACAAACTTAGTATTCAATATACTTGATTGTGCTTTGTTTGTTGTTGTTTGTTGTTGCTGAGTGTTGTGTGCTTGATGTTTAGAGAGCTGAGCTTGAGGGGGAATGTTAGAGCACGGTTTAAGTCTTGTTAGCCAGCTCAGCACTTCTGCCAGCTCAAGTTCTTTTGCCAGCTCAATATTAGTTTGTTAAAAGCTTCTAACTGCTATATATAAATAGCATTGTAATAGAAGTTACAGTATCTTTTCGTATCTTACACTTTACTGATATTCAAGATATATTTTCACAGATTTCTTTTTCATTTCCGCTAGAAATCTTTCACCTTCGAACCCGTTTTGACCCCAGTAGATGGCTATGCCACCATCAGCCTCAGAGATTCGGATTGAGGCCGAGGTCAGGATCAGGAAAATTAGCAACAGAAGAAGTTTATTGGCTTGAAGAGCCATTTTTATGTATACGATGAATGAGAAGTGGGATATGTTGTAATTGCCATTGGTTTGGCACCCCTTTATATAGAGAGGTTCTCAGGGTTTCTTGCATTAATTGTGATAATTATTCAACTTTAGCTTTAATGAGAAGGAGTACACAACTACAACGAGAGGTAGAAAATGGACGTAGTTCGAGAAAAGATTAATAAAAAAAAACACACGCTTAAATCGTTGAAGTAGATAGATATAAAAAGATTACTATAGTACTGGTCCTTAATTATTGTATTAAGAATATGAATTTAATATCTTCGTCACTAGCATATACTAAGGAAATTCCTAATTTATTCTCTACTATATATTGTAACAGTATATTAGGTGTGCCACGTCTGCTTAGTTTGTTGTTAGTGCATGTGAGCTAAAGCTACTTTTTTTTTTTTTTGGTGAATGAATACTATTCTCTATCTGTATAAATGCTGAACCTAAGCGTCATTAGCAAGCTGACAAAGTGACTTCATTCAATAATTCTCTCTTTCATTTTCGTTAATCTTCGTCAACATTATCATATATTAATTCATTATTATATTATTGAACTGTAGTATAGTGTTAATGAGAAGGAACGCAGCTATAACGAGGGGCAGAATTGGGAAGTCATCGTTATTAATTTTTGTTCCTGATCCTGGTGGATCCAAATCATCGATTTCCGCGAATGTGGAAACTGGGGAAGGCTACAAACGGATAAAATAAAACGCATGCTTAGTTCGTCGGACTTATTAATTAGAGTATTATCAATAATTTTTGATATCTTTAAGAGCATATTGAACGGAAATTCCCAATTCTGTACTATTTAATTTATTAACTACCCCATAAATTACTGCCATGTGTTTCATTAATCTATGTGCCATACCTACCTTTTTGTCTATTTCTCTTCTTTCTTTTTCGATATATTTTTACTATTTTTCTACCTATATCTATTCTGATAAGGATGGCACATCTGTTGAAAAATTTTAAATTTATAATAATTACAATTTTATGTGTGAATGAAAATGATAAAAATGTATTTTCACAATTTAAAAGTTATATTATTTCGCAATAGATGCTATTTTTTTCAAAAGTATAAATTATTACTTAAAGAGGTACTTTGACATTTAATAAGACTCTTTTATATTAAAAAGTGCTTTATGAATGTATATAATTTGATTTTATATTATTTCAAATTTTATAAATAAATTTAGTTTTATTTAGTTTTCAAGTAATCAAATTCAATTTAATTAATACAATTTACAACATTAGAGAGTATAAATGTTGTACATATTCTAGGGGAGTTCAAGTTAAATTTGGTTCGTTGTTCTTGACGACTATACTGAAACAACTATATTTATAAATGAGATAGTATAATTTGTAAATGACGTAATATTGTTCATAAATTATATAATATTGTCTATAAATAAAATAACATATTAATATTACTTCATTAAAAATTGTGCAACTTTATTTATGGAAAATGTTATTTCATATTACGAATGTTATTGTATTTAAAGACAATATTATCTAATTTATAAATAATGTTACTTCATTTATGGATCAGTACAGCTATTTTAATTCTCCAATTTGCGTATTCACCCTCTTGTCTCTCTCTCTCTCTCTTTATTTTTTTCTGTATTTTTCATTACTAATTCTTAATCTCTTTTATCTCTCTTCAACAATACCAAAGATTTAATTACAAACTCGAGATGCATTTTGGCATCGATCTATTGGTTGGGGAAGTTCGGCTCTAGTGATGGAAGGAAGCTCATGCAATTTTCTTTGACTTTTTACAGCAAGGAGTTTTGGATATTATTATCATTTGGATATTTGAGTTAATGGATTTCAATTTGGATCATCGTCCCAAAAACAATGATTTTACAACTAAATTGCTCGCAGAGATCAGATTGTCTAGCTTTGGTTAATAATAACTTGTATTTGTCAAAAGATGTATTGAATCAATCTTCTATTAAATAACCGTTTTTGGTATGTTGTTCAAGCATTTTCTCTAACAATTATTAAAGAGTTTATTTATTTTTATTAAAATTTTAGTATTAAAAATATAATATACTATTAAGTAGCATTTGTCATATAAATTACAGTTTTATTAGTAATGATCGCTATTGATAACAAATATCAATACTCATATTATAAGATTTTTGTGCATAAATACATTAGAATTCTAATTTCTTTTTTATTTCACCTTTAAGTTAATTAAGCAGATTTTTGTGCCTAATGTATTTGAATTTCTAATTTCTTTTCCATGTCACCTTTAATTGATTCCACCATATATGTATCGTAATAAAGCATCTCCAATGGGTCTGTTAATTGCTAAAAAAATATTGCCACATTAGATAAATAGACAGTAGTTGAAAAAAAAACTTCTCCAATGGTTATGCGTAAAGCCTCTATTAGGCTGATGTGGCAAAAAAAAAAATTTGTCAAGTTGACCCTCTACTTCTAGAGGGTCTGTTAGACATGTTGACTCAAAAAAAACTTTTTTTCTTTTTTTATCGTTATCTTTGACAGTTTTATTTTAATTAGGGTTAATTTTAATTAGATTTAATTTAAAAAAAAATTACACATCATCAATTAAATTTATTTCAAATTGTTTCCATTGGAGACTATTTTTGAACATTCATTGTCTATTAAATAGACATTTGCCACATAAGCAACAATGACTTCTATTTTACATGTCACATAGACTCCAATCTACAGTATTATTAAAGATGCTCTAATACTAAGGCCTCCTTTGACTATTTTTAATCCTTATTTGCAGTTTGGTGATGTGGAAAGAAATTTCAATAAGTTTATATATATATATATATATATATATATATTATTGTCTTCCTACCAAAGGGAACAAAGTTGCAGTTTTATAAAATTACTTAAAATTAGGAGTGTTTTTTTATTTTTTTTATTTTTGTTATTTTGGTGCTATTTATATATATTGGGTTTTGTATTTGTTGTTTATTAAATTATTTGAAGTAATTATTTGAAAAACTAATCAGTCCAATCTTGTTCTATGCTAAATCCAAGATAGTACTAATAATATCCCATCCAATCCTCTACTACTAATTAATCAATCAGCGCCCAAATAAGGCTTAAAATATAAATATTGGATTTTAAGCCAAAATACGAGGATAACTCCTCCATACATTTTATTGCAAGGCAACCATATCTGTGAACAGCTTAATGACAATGTCTAATACTCCTGTATAACTGCAAACAGGTCAACCATAGAATTAATTGTCCATATGTGAATAGCTCAGTGACAACGTGTGTACTCCTATATGAGGTCTTTTGTTCAAATCATCCAATACTAATAATAATAAAAGCAACCATTAAAATTTATTTGTATTTAAACAAAGAGTGAGATATAGACATATATTAGTACCCAATTTATTTAGTACACTAGATATAAGTAATATTCTAGGGTACAAGTCACTCATAAACAAACCTCACCCATTTGTATTTAAACAAGATTTATATAAAGTAGTACCCAATTTATTTAGTACACTAGTCCAGGGTACAAGTCACTTATCAATTCATGCTGATGCATGCATAGTCATAGCTGGTAATGGCAGGTTAACTGTGGAATTAACATAGTTGATAATGGAGGAACTGTAATTAGTCTTGCGGTCATAATACCTATTCCATAGCATCACACCTCCATACTTTGACGTCTCATTTATCTCTGGAAGAACTCGAGTATTCAGCACATCAGCCGGGATGAAGCCACCGAGTGGGGAATTATCAGTTTCATTTGACGCCGGTATTCCTAGAAACAGCTTATTCTCTTCCTTAAGCGACAGAGTCCATTCAAACCATGAAAATAAAAGAGTATCAATACCGGCAGCTGTGTCATTATTATACTGGCATGATGTATTGTTGAAGAACCGAACCCATACAAAGTCGAAAAGTCCCGTGTCAATGGCTGTCCCAACATAATAATCAGGATAAGGACATCCAGGAGCTGCAGACAAATAAAAAGTTTTGTTTCCTTGTTTGCTTAATTCTTTCAACTGACGTGCAAGTTCATCGTAATCCGTTGGGGAACCAAGCCGTATGTCGTAGTCTATTCCGTCCAACACAGCATCTCCGAAAAAACGTATAGTTCCATACGATGGGTCATGACCTTATTACAATAACAATATAATAATTAAAAATATATATAAGATGATAATATTTTATTGTTTAAAATAGGTATAATTTTGATCACTTTGTTTGGTTATTTAGCAACAGATTCTAACTAATCCAGAAATTTAAAAATAAATAAATAAATTTCAGTAAATAAAAAAAGGGTTTGTACGTTACATTACCTCCTAGAACGGAATTCCACAATTGCTGTGCAACCCTTTGGGCATCCCCATCGGTTGTGACATGGTAGTGTCCAAAAGGTCCTCCAAGAGAGAGGAGGATCTTAATACCCTGCCTCTGACAAGTCTTTATTTCTTCTCCAAGATAGGTGCAATTATTACAGTGACCAGAGAGGTTGAGTCCCAGGTTTTCACCAGCGCCAAACTGATTGAGATGAGCTATGTTTATGTAAGAATAGAGGTTAGTAGCACAGGCTTCGGCTAGAGTTCCTTCGGTCTCATTGGTGTATTGACCCCAGTAGGTTGATATGCCACCATTAGAAGCCTCAGAGATTTGGATTACTAAGGCCGAGGTTAGGATCAGGCAAGCCACGACAAGTTTGGCTTTTGGAACCATTTTTTGAATACTCTCTCGCTGTTGCCTTTGCGTGATGGATGGATATGGGAATTGGGATATGTTTTTAATTTGCCTCAAGGGTTTAATTGGCGCGCATACCCTTTTATAGAGAAGTTTTGAGAGTGGCAAATTGTAATATTATTGAACTCTACTGCAGTGTTGATGAGATTAAGGAACACATGTAAGCAGAACGAGGGTAGAAATGGAGGGGGCTGTGATTCATGTGTGTGGAGATTAAGGATGACTACAAACTTGTAAAAATACAAATAAAGAAACACATGCTTAAATCGTTGGAGTATATATATATATATAGACAAATGTGGTCCTTATTCATTATTGTACCAAGAATATTAATTTAATGTCTCTGGAGCAGCATAAACTTATATATGTGATGTGGTATAAGTATAATGGATGATTTTATAAGTGGATATTTAATAAATATTTTATTAAGTTGATATGTTTTATTATATCCTTGTTTGATGTTGCATGTGATTATAAATAATAAAATTTACATGTTTTGTGATTAATAAAAATCAGAAACGATAATGACATAGACCACATTGTTAAGTTTTTCTCATTCACTGGCATATATTTACGAATTTTTGGTCATTGCAGAATGGAGATCGATCTTCGCTCACTGTCCTCAATTCTATCCCTCCAACTAGTGAATGACACCTCATTTATAATTTTAAATTTGTAAAAATTGTATTATTTTCCATCATTTTTTGCTGTTAATAATAATAATAAAAATATCCATCTCATGCAATATTAGTTAATTGTAATAATGTAGTGTTAAAGAGAAGGATTAAAACAACTAAAACGGGGGCCGAATTGAAGAAATAATTTGAAGATTAAGGAATGCTCCGAAGGGACAAAAACCAAAAAAAAAAGACATATGTAAATAGCAAAGAACAGTGGTCATTGACATTACAATTATGGCTCGTACTCTGTACGTATTGTATTAATTTTTATTGTATTAGTGTATATTGTGTTAGCATGTACTGTATTAGCATGCATTGCTATTATACAATATTTAGTGCGAAATTATAATAGTCTGGATTATTATTGTATTATTTATTAAAAATGAATAATTAAACAAAATTAATTAAATTTTTGAATATTATTAATTGTGTAGTCTTTAATAATTTAGCTATAATAATTATACTAATAAAAATTATTTTTAAAATTCACTTTTAAAATTTTTTAAATTTTTACTCATATAGTTTTAAAAAATAATTATAGTATCCATGATATATATATATATATGAATTTTTTATTATTATTTATGACAATTATTCTATAATCTAAAATTGTAGAATATTAATACAAGTAATACAAAATTTAATGTTAAAAAATAAAGATTAATAATGTTTAAATAAAAATAATAAGAAACACAAAGCTAAAAAAAACTGAAATACAATAGGAAAGCTATTAAAAAAAAAGTAAAACGTAATACGCCTTAAACCTACATCTTTCTCCTTCATTAGTTATACTCCATATAATATATTAAAGTGTAGGCTCCATCATTATATATACATCTCGTTTTATGTGTTAAGAGATACCAACAGACGACCCTTATTGTATTATGAATATCGGCTCTTTTTGAAGTTAAGAAAAATGTGGGGAACGAAAATAAATGTTTCCTTTTTCATGTTTGGTTACGTTAGCAAATGTAAAAGAAACTTACCATTTTTTTTTATTTTTTTTAATGTCGACAAAAATTCAAGGGGATGTTTTATTTAATTAACATCATTTTCATTCTCTTTCTTTTAAAAAATAAAAATAAAATAAAAATCATTCACGTCTTCTATAAAAATATAAGTGAATTATTTTTAAACTAATTAATGGGTGTGGTTGAAATGTAGGCAAATTTCAGACAGAGTACTTAGGTTTCCTGCAAATTAATTGTGATAATTATTCAACTTTAGCTTTAACTTTGATAAAGTTGTACATGAATATTCGTTGGAGTAGATAAATAATAAAGACTACTGTACTGGTTCTTAATTATTGTACTATGAATGTTAACTTAATATCTTCACTAGCATATACTAAGGAAATTCCTAGTTTATTCTCTACTATATGTTGTAAGAGTATATTAGGTGTGCCACGTCTGCTTAGTTTGTTGTTAGTGCATGTGAGCTAAAGTGCCTGCAGGCTGTAACCATTATATTCCCTGTCTGCATAAATACTGAACCTAAGAGCAAGCTAACAAAGTGACTTCATTCAATAATCAATCTTTCATTTTCGTTCTTCATCAACATTATCATAAATTAATTCATTATTATATTATAGTAGTATGATGATAATGTAACAAAGGCAGAATTGGGAGGCCATCTTATGGTGGATCCAAATAATGTAACAAGGGCAGAATGTGGAAATTGAGGAAGGCTACAAACGGATAAAATAAAACGCACTTAAATCGTGGGACTTCTTTATTAGAGTATTATCAATAATATTTGATGTCTTTAAAAGCATATAGTACGGAAATTCCTAATTGTGTACTATTTAATTTATTAATTACCCCATAAACTACTGCCATGTGTTACACCTACCCTTTTGTCTATTTCTCTTCTTTCTTTTTCGATTTTTTTATTTTATTTTACTACCTATCTCTGTTTGAAAATTTTTAAATTTTTATTAATTACAATTTTATGTTTAAATGGAAATTGTAAATATATATTTTTACAATTTAAAGGTTACATTGTTTCATAATGGATATTATTTTTTAGAAATGTATAAATTCATTATTTCAAGAGGTATTTTTAAATTTAATAAGGTACTTTTATATATAAAAAATATTTTTTTATGAATGTATATATTTTTTGGTTTCATATCATTTCAAACTCCATAAATAAATTTAGTTCTATTTAGTTTTCAAACAATCAAATCTAAAACATAGAATCTAACTATAACTTCCATATGTTTATTGGTTTTTCTATAAATTCTATATTTTATTATTCTTAAATTGTCATCAATTTTATATATTATATGACTTGAATAAAATGTAATCATTTTTATTGTTTGAATTATTACACACTAATTTTTCTAAAAATGTTATCACTAGTAACTGTTTTATTAACTGAAGTTCCTATAGGGATAAGGACACTATTAAAGATCTACATCAATTCCAATCAAATGAATTTAGCTAATATTCAAAATGTTTTAATATAGATCGGTTTTTGGGTCGTTCAATCAATCCAATTCAAATGTAAAAAAATCCAATCCATAGAGACACCTTGTTAAAAGGGTGGTAATTTTGCCACACTCGCATGCATATTTGAAGCAACATGCATACGTATTCGAGTCTCGAATAAATTCGATCAAAAATTTATCAACGTAGAAATTCCGAGGCTGAGGCAAAATGTCTGAGCCAAAAAATGCTGAGGCAAAATGTCTGAGGGTGACACTAAAATAAGATGTTTGAAGATAAAGTCTGAAGCTGAATGTCCGAGAGATAATAATTGTCCGAGGCATTTTGTCCGAATGTAATATTCATGACTAAGAAGTCTTTCTCTCAGAATGTCCGAGTCACACTCACCGAGTGTCCGAACATGCTCAATGCATCTGCCAACACTTACACTCGAAAGTTTATACTTGGTCAAATGAGTTGACCAAGGTAACCATCAAAAAGGAAACTGAGGCTATCACGCAAAATAAAATACCTACCATTACCTTTTTGGCTAAGACAGAAGCATGCAGTAGACGAAAGTTCAAACAAGCTTTCTAAGTTCCAGTAGTCATCATTTGTATTCCTCGAAACTAAAAAAATATCAGATAGTAATTAGATTGTTTTTTATCGAGATGGATGTGAAATAAATTGTATTTTAATTAATTGTTATATCTTTATAAATACATTAATAAATGCTAAATGAAGTGCTGAGACTTTTACACAACAAGAAAAACTCTATATTTCTCTCTCTTAGCTCCTTTCTCAAACAAAAATCAAAGTAAAGCAAAACAATACCAAAGAGTTATTAATATTTTTCTCTAAAATTATCTTAGCCAAACATACATAACCCAACAGCCCTTCCTTTAATATTTTTTAAATTTCAAATAGATGCATCTTCTAAATTAACATTTCAAATCGACTATTATAATAAATAGATATTTTAAAAGAAATAGTAGATTTTAAGTTTAGTGTTATAAAATAATAATAATATATCTTGACACTTTGTTTAAGGAGAAAATATGTCTAACCATCAATCCAACTTGCATCGGTGAGTTTAACTATTTATTATCCACTACAAAAGAAGAAAAATGTTGAGTCGGTAAACTATGCCGGTTGGTTTTCCGTCAGTGAAAAATTATCATCAGTGACAGAAATTAAACTCTATCACACTTAAATTGTGACGTTCATCTAACTGCAACAACAATTTTAAATCTATCACTAAAACAAAAAATAATTTTCGCGCTATTAAAAATTTAAATCTTGGCAAAGCTACCATGAGGGAAAAGAGAGGCGCGGTCACAATCGGTAGGAAAATATTGTTATAAAAATGCTCAAATATTTTGTGACAGTTTCAATTTTGTCACATTTATGTATTAACTTTACCTGTGACGTTGTATGCTGTCACTGTTATATAGATATTAACTGATAAACTTTAAAAAAAATTAAATGACCAATTTTCACTTGAAATGAACTCACACGACAAAATGAGGAAGGAACTTTGCTGCCTAATTTATTGCTATTTGTGACGGCAATTTACTATGTGTCACAATTGATTATTCACTAAACAACACCGTTTAATTTCACATGCACTCATGTATTATGCGTTAAAAGAGTTTGCTTTTTTCATGATACTGAAATATGATAAAAAAATATAATTTGATAATTTTATTGGTGCAAATTTAATTTTGAAAAGATATATATTTTTGAAAAAACATAGTTAGAAGTTTTTCATATTTTATATTTCAAAAAAAAATTTAATTAGAAGAGAATGATTTTTTAATTTTTTTTAAAATTTCATATTAATTATTATATTTTTAATAATTTAAAAATATTTTTAATAATAATTTTTTTTGTGCATTGCACGTGTATGATCTAATAAATATTAAAATATTAACTAAATTTATGTGTAATATTATAAGTATCAAAATATTGATTAAATTTACTTATTAAATGACTGTGTTAATATTTTATTGGTTGATATATATCATAATAAGTGAACTTTTTAAATAATTAACGAAATAATAACACATTATTTGCAATCGGAATATAAATTAATTTAATATTTTGATTAGCTTAAAATTATTGTATTTATAAAATTTAAATATGAATAAATTTTTTGGTATTTTTTTTTTGGGAATAAGAATTTGCATGGAACAGTACAATTATTCAGTAGAAGGAAAACGAAATTGGGCCTTACAACTTGCTTCAGGAGTTCACGATGCACGTGCACACGTGATAATTTCCTCCAAAACCCCCAAACCCTCTTCTCCTTTCCTCACACCCTCCAAATCTTCACCTTTTCTCATCCCCAAATCCTTTTCTTTCAAACCTACCAAGCTTTCCATCAAAGCCTCCACCAACCGGTCCGATCTCTCGCCCATTGACAACAGCACCAACCCTCTCTCTATCTTTACGTCTTCCACGGAAACCCTAAAGTCCCGCCTCCGAAATGGGAAAACCCTCTACGGCCTCTTCCTCCTCTGCTTCTCCCCAACCTTCGCAGAGAACGCCGGCCTCGCCGGCTACGATTTCGTCGTCGTCGACATGGAACACAGTCCAGGCGGAATCACCGACGCTCTTCACTGCATTCGTGCTCTCGCCGCTACCCAAACTCCGATGATCCTCCGTTTGCCGGAGACTTGCCCTACATGGGCCAAGAAAGCCCTCAGTCTCGCCCCAAATGGAATAATGTTTCCGATGATCGAAATCCCGAAAATGGCAAAAAAGGCCAGATTAAGATAGTAAAGCAGTGACATTGGTGGAAATTATTGTTTGTAAACTCAGGATTGTTCAAATGGCGGAATTGTTAGGATTGGAAACCCAGTGGGAAGCTTGCTGGGAGGATTGTGATTGGATTGTTTGTGATGGTGTGCCGCAAAGATCGAGGAAAATTTCCGAGCCCTTTCACTGGTAAGTGGCCTCTTCCATTGATTTTTGACTTAAAAGGTTAAATTAGTTTTAATTTTTTTTTATTTAAAAGGCTAAATTAGTTTGCATTTTGTAAAATTTGATTAAATATGACTGGTTCTAAGTTTATTCTGCTTAAAGTATATCATCAAATTAGTTAATTAGTTGTTTTGCAATGGGACTGATCAATAACTGAAATGTTGAACTGGTAGCTTGTATTTTTAATTCATATAATTTTTTATTAAACCAGCTTTTGTCAAATGAGAAGCACTCAGTGAGAAGTTTGCTATTCTAAGAACCTTATGACATTGAACAATCCGCTTGTTCCTCTTTTCGTGGTTACACTATTTAGTATTGCTTTGTGGACGTGACAGTCATAAGAATAAAAAGAAAAATAGGAAGATGTAAGTGAAATCCCTGTCTGAATTATTATTATTATTTGCTAGCCTTTATTTGAGTATGTTGGAGCTGATGATTCCTCTGCCTTTTGTATTGCTTTCTGGTGTTGTGGCAGTTGTAATGCATCACTTTAAACATTTTTTCAATGTCAAGAGCTTGTAAGAAGCTGTTAAAACCTTACATAATTAGTCAGTTAATAGACTTTCATTTCAGATAGGGGTTTTGGTTAATGGTGGATTTGCTCAACATCATTTTACTTGTTTCCTTCGCATGAGGAGAGGTGGTTTAAAATTATTGCTACAAGAAGTGGTAGTTCCTGCAGTATTGGTTTTCTATTCGTTACTGTTCTATGCTTGGCCATCTAGAATCAATTTTTATTCATTCATCTGTGTGCCATTGAATTATTTGGCTATATTTACACTACTTCCCCTGTTAACACAGTTAAATTTTGCTGATTAAGAGCTGAAGAAAATATCTCTTATTATATTTGATTGAAATCCCATTATTTCTTTCACAGAACTATAGCATCTTTCTTACTCTACCATTTCTCTGATCGGCTTCTTTAGAATTGCCTCTAACCTATGTAGTCATGCATTTGTTCAGCAGGGTCCATGCTTGAAAAATTCTCATGCTGTAGCTCTGAAGATTTATGCTGCCCAGTATCAGTTAAACTATGAAACTGGGTAACAACTTTTGATTTCTTTATTTATTCTATTAGAGTGAAGATCAATTGTTTGTCAAATCTGTTTTTTCACCTTCTTTTATAGAAGACCATTATCTTCCATGCCATATGCTCCTTTTTCACATTTAAATTCTCATTTGTTCTTTTACCCCCCTTTAAATTGTTAGCTTTATGGCGTGGAACCAATTGAAGGCCCTGTCTTATCTAGAGGAAAGGTTGGTAAGCATCAGGCAGAAGAATTCATTCATAGTTAGAAGAAGAAAAAAGCTTCCATGCCCTCAATGGGGTAAGCATCTGTTCTTGACTTCCGTTTTTTATGTTTGAACTTTGTTAATATGATGAGGGTGAGTTTATTGATTACAATATCTTTGTAAATTTTACTTGGCAATTTTGAATTGATTTTTTTCTTGGCAATATTGAACTATGTTTATATAGGATCTTTGGAGATGGTGGGCTTATGGAAGATGGAGATGAACTTAGAGATGATTTAGAGGGTAAAGCAACCATAATGTTTTTCTTTTTCCTAGAATATACATGTATTTGTTTTGGACAACTTGCTTAGTATAGACTGTTTATTGAATTATAATTTACAACATATTGATTTTAATAAAATATAATTCTTATTTTCTTACTTGCATTTCAGATTTGTAATTTTAGATTTGTAAATGATATTTTAGAAATATAAAAGTTAATTAGTAGAATCTAATAAAAATGGATTAATCTATTATTTTTAGTGACAGAAAGTGTGACAAAATCAAAAAAATAGTTCCAGTGACAGGTTAATTAACTTAATTATGGTTTATTATACATTCAATGACGGGAAAAAACTGTCACAGAAATTGTGATGGGTTCAATGAGGGCATAAACTGTCATAGAACATATTATGTCACTAATTCTTTGTTGGCCGTCATTTGCCGGACCATAAATAATTTGACTGCCGTCACATTTATTAATATTTCTGTGATGGTAACAAAATGTACGCTACTGAAATTTTTCATTGACGAAGCTATAACGTAGCCATTATGACAGTTGAAAATTCCATCACTGAAACCATTTCAGTGACGACTTTCATCATAAAAATGACTTTCTGTGATGAATTTGGCTGTCATAAATTAATATTTTTTTTTAGTGATTATTGATGATCATCAGTGCCACTATAGTTTATGTAACAGATTTTAATTAAAAATATTTAATTATATTTTATTTTTTTAATACTGAAACTCTATTGATAAAAAGTATTTAATAGTAACCATTTAATTTGTTACATAATATATGTCATTTTTGTGATTCATCACTAATGATGGCAAATAACATTTTTCTATAATATGTATTAATAGTTCTAAATTTAACAAAATATTCACTAAATTTATTTACCAAACGATGCAGTGGATGATATGATATTATTTAATTAGTTTATTTAAAAAATTCACTTATCAATATTTAAGTTATATAAATATGTCAACCAATAACAATAATATCTTAACGAGTGTCATTTGATAGTAAATTTGATAAATATTTTACTACTTGTAGCATACTGAATATATATAATTTTTTTTTCTCATCCAAAAACTCCTGGATGATTTCTGTCGAAAGAGCATAATTGATGATGGGTTTTGAAAAAAACAGACATCATAAATTGTGAAGAATTGACAATGGATTTTCCTAAAGCCCATCGTCAATCCTTTTAAACTAAAAATATTTTTTTTTTTAAATTATGGATATAAACGTGGTGAGATTACTCTGGATCCAACGAATCAAAAGTAGATGGTCTTAATAAATTAAAACTTAAAAAAAAAAAAAGAAGTTAATTGTTTTAGTAACTGATTTACTAAAATCATCTGGATCGGTTTCAAACCAACGATGCAGATTAATTTCACTTTTTATAACACATTGGACAAAATTTAGTGCAACTGTTGGACGTTGCGTCTCAGTGACCTGCAAGGTTGAGTCCCAAGTCTTGGCCGCCACCAAAATCGTTAAGAAAAGCAATGACTTATGTAGGAATAGAGCCCTACAGATTCCTCTGCCACCATCAGCCTTGAAGGTTTGGTTTAAGGCCCAGGTTAGGATCTCGTACAACAGGTTTGGCTTTAAGAACCATTTTTGTGAATACCATAGCTCAAACTGTTTTGCGGTGTTTGTGGGATGGATGAATGGGAATAGGGATATGTTATTATTTGTGGAGAGGTTTTGACGGTGTTCAAATTGTAATGATAAACATTGATACATGATCTAAGAGTTTCACTTTCAAATAAAAGAATTTCATGGCAGAAAAATCCATTAATTCGTAATCCTCTTGGTGGTGGTGGATCCAAATCATCGATATCCATGAATGTGGAGAAAGATTGAGGAAGGCTAATAAAATAAAACACATGCTTAAATTGTGGGACTTCTTAATTAGTGTATAATCAATAATATTTAATATCTTTAACAGCATATACTATGGAAATTTCACCCAAAAAAAAAAAGCATATATTTTTGTCAAATATTATTCATGTTAAATTTAGTTTATTTTTTTGATGATTTGAAATGTTACTATTGTCAAGAAATATCGATATATTTTGAAAAACGATAGCCATAAAACCTTGAGCACCCAGGTAATGCAAAATTTATTTCAAGGACGTATAATTTAACTCTAACCTCGATCTATTTATTTGTTTTTCTATAATCTCTATATTTTTCTAAATATTATTTTGTCATCAATTTTATATATTATGTTACTTGTATAAAATTTAATCATTTTTATGTATCCATATTATTTCACACTAATTTTTCTAACAATATCATCATTAGTATATGTTTTATTAGCTGAAGATATATTGAAACATTTTAAATATTAACTAAATTTATTGGATTGGATCGTTCAATCTTATCCAATTCAAATATAACAACAACAAAAAATACAATCCATATAGACACCTTTTGAATTTCGAATAATATCAAACACATCTTTTAAAATTTCAAACACATTTGAAGACTTCTTCTTGATGCTAAGTAAGAATGGGATTTACTCAGAATGTTTCTCGTTTTTCACTAGCATTTGTCACATTCCAAAGGCTAAATGCCTAGAAATATACATTCATTTTCATGCTCTATATAATATAATTTTGTCTACCAAAGATGGATAATGTTGTAGCTGAATAGATTGAAGAGGCCATTTAAAAAAAAAAAATAAATAAATAAATAAATCAGATGAGGTGGTTTTTAGGTACTTTAGATTAGGTGTTCTATGCGTTTTCATTTAGTACTTTGGTTTACTCTTATGTTGAAATTTACAGATGATACAAACAATAATAACACTCAAACAAAATAATAAATGAAAGAGACCTTCAATACAACTCACCGACCTTAAACTTTGATACCAAATCAAAAAATTGATAATAGTGCATAGTTTCTTTTTTCTTTCGTCCGTTTGGGGTGGAATGTTTTGGCTTTGTTTTGTTCCTAGCATCTTGCTAGTGGTCTTGGTTTGTTTTGAACTTTTCTTTTCATTATTAATAAATTTCGTTTGTTTCAAAAATGAAATAAAAAAATTGATGATAATAGATATAATTTTGATTATTGCAGCGCGTAAGCAGGGTGCGGTCCTTAGCCTATAGTAGAATCAAATTGTCTTGTTCTGATTAATATACTCATCATATTTTTTTTAACTTTTTTTATTATTTAGATTAATCATATTAATTTTTGAGAAATTTACAACTATTTTGCGTGTGATGTAGTGTAACAAATCATTAATAATCAGATACTTAATATGACAAGATCCGTTCTACTCAAGTTCTGCCTACAAGATTTAATCAAGCTGATTAAGTTTTTAAGCAGTCAATAACCACACCAAACTCTTAGATGTCAGAAAATTTAATAAAAATTTCGGTAGAATTTTGTCTGTATTTGTAATATTCCTCAAATTAATTATATATACCTGCAAGTTCAGAAAATAATTTCACAACACACCAGTTCACCGAACTCTACCATAATTCAAGAAATCTTGCAGTAATACATCGATACACATAATCTCCAACATAATTACAAAACTGTAATTACAAAGTATATTTCTATCATACTACCATTTAATACACAACTAGCTTGTAAACTAGTACAATCTAATTTCGCTACTACTACCTCTAACTCACTGCTCCGGCGCTTACTAGTAACAATAACAAGGCTAAAAAATCCAAGAACTAGCTGAAATATTTTTAGAAGTTGAAGGAGGGGTGAGTATTTGCATACTTAGTGAGTAGAAACTAATAGGAAAATAATATTTTCTTACATACATAACGTATATATAAAAATTTGTTTATGCATGTAACACTCTTTGAAATTAGTTCCATTTTCTAAATTTCTAAATATATATATATATATATAACATAATTAATATATTTCAATTATGTTAAAGTATCTTGAAATATAAAACAACACACACATATCAATGAAATACAATATATGAGGGACATTCCAGTGAAATGCCACAAAACATATATATATGAACCCATCATATATATATATACCAGGCAGATAAGCTAACCATTAAATTCTCAGTGAAAAGCCACAGACATATATGTGAACAAATCATCATATACTGAGCGGGTAATAACCTTTTATGTGAAAATTATTGTCCTTCGTATATTCACACACATGTATGCAATTTATAATCCCAGCTTGGCGGCATAAACCATTGCCCAAGTAAATAACCTCTCTACTTGGCAGCATATCCCATCGCCCAAGTAGTCACCAACCATATCCAATGTCAACCTCCCTACTTAGCGGCATAATCATCGCCCAAGTAGTCACCAAACATAGATATCATGCATTTATGAGTTCACACAAAAATGATCTCATTCATAAAAAATTACTTTAAATTCATAATTAAAGTATTCTTTTAAACACATGTATAAATACGTATATATTTATTTCAAAGAAAATAACAAGTTAATATATATATATATATCAAACTATATATATATATATACTTGTAAAACTTATTTAATTACAAAAATATATTTTTTAATCATATAAACTTTGAATATATTGCCAAACCATAAATATATGTATATATTCATGCATTTACATATATATATATATATATATATAAATATATATGTGTTCCCACTCATAGAAACGTCGCGTTGACACCTATCTTCGGTTGGATGCTCATTGTCGTTCGACCGGAATAGTTCATTCCTCTAGTAATAACATAAAACAAAATTACAAAATATTTTATTACAGTAATATAAGTTAAAACCCCTTTTTATTACCTCTTTTCACACTTATGTAATTTTTCTCCTAATAACGTAGGTTTATTAATTATATTTTTCCCCAATTAATTTTTAAGGGTTAATACTTAAACTTTATTCTTAACTTTCATCATAAATAATTTCTAACTTATTTTCTATCATCATCCATTAAAATTTTCCAACTAAACTTACTAACTCTCAACCAAATACATAATCAATCCTCGCAATTTCTCCAATTCTCCTAACCATAATTTATCATTATTAACTTCAATCACAATTCCTAACCTATCACCATATTTTCATCAAAACATATTCAAAAATTCACAAATTTCACTAATTTTCCTTTCTCCAACTCTATACTACCAAGGCTTATCATTATACAATGTAAATAAGCATAGGAAGCATGATTACCTTCAATTGGAGCTAAAATTTCTCAATTTTTTCAGAAATTAGAAAATTCCCTTTGTGTCATTTTTGTCAACTCTTTAACCTAGCTCACTAATCTTCCATTCCAACACCTAGATTTTGTAAAGGAGTGAGAGAGGAAGCTTTTGGGTACAAATATTCCGACGAGAGTTATCAGAAATCTCTCAATTTTCGGTGAGAAAGAAATTTCGGCTAAACTCCCTAAACTCAAACTTAAAGTGGTTTTTGGTTAAAAAAAACATTACCAAAGTGTTTAAAAGGCTCTAAAACCTATAAACATATCTTTAAGCTTGATTTGAAGGAGATTGAAGAGATTTGAAAATTTTTCTCTCAAAAGCTTGGCCAGCTACCATAATGGAGGAATTTTTGGTGTTTGCGCATACAAGGAAGAAGACGACCCCAATTTCAATCAAATTTTTTAACTTTCCAAATTTGCTCTTCCATCTCTTCACATACTTATTTATTTTCAAGAGCAATATGGTTATTTGCTCATTTTTATTTATTATTATTTTTATTTACTTATTTTTATTCTTATTTTCATTTTTACTTACTTATTTACACTAACTCTAATTAAAGACACTCATCCACCCATTTTAATTCCAAATTTTTATTTCCCTTGGATTAAATTTTAAAACTAACAAAATTAATTCACTATTAAATATTTTTCTTATACTACCATTAGTGTTATTAATTCTATTATTAAATATAATTAACTCTAATTACCTTATTTATCACTTTTTAAATTTTAAGGTGTTACATAATAATTATATTTTGTATGCCATAATACTTTACAAAAACCATTTATAATAGAATACTCAATAACTTCATTAGTTTGATTTATTTTGGTCCAAAGGATGTACTAAATCCATTTTCTATTGAATAATATTTTTCTGTTTTGCTGTCCAAGAAAAGAAATATATATGAATAATTGAAGGTTTTCTTTCCCTCAGAGGATTCATCTATTAGGCATGCGTGCATATGCATCTATTTTTATTTTTTCAATATTCTAAGCTATTTGTAAATGAAATATAAAGGAGGTCAGTGAATTGGAATTTGGGTTATTAGAAAAATTATAAAAAAAATTATAATCCACTTACCAATAGTTTAATTTTTTTATATAGTGATAATTCAATTTAGTATAGCTAGCCAAAGATCTTTAAGCTATTACCTTTAAAATTTAACAATCCTACATGCTCAAAAATAAAAATAAAAACATATGTAAATATGATAATCTATTCAAAAAGTGACGGGATTATTTATTAAAAAAAATATAAAATGATAATTTATTTTTTAATATTTTTGATTTTTTTAAAAGTGGTAATTAATTCAACTCAAATAAATGCTCGAACCAGTGGTGAAAATTAAACCTCTGCGCAGGGATAAATTATTCCTTGTATAAAAATAGGAAAATAGACAATTCCCATGCCAAATTTTATTTGGTACCATTATTTTATCGAGTAGTAGATACAATTATTCCAGGGTACAATTCAGTGATGATTCATACAAATACAGTAATTTATGCATAGACGGTAACGGCAGATTTTCCAAATTAACATAAGGATAAATAATGGAACTGTATCCGCACAGGCCATCATAATATCTAGACCATAACATCACGCCTCCATACTTGGATGTGTTTTTAATCACCGGAAGAACATCACTGATCAGCACTTCCGGAGGCATGTACCCGCTTCCGGCAGCATTGGAGGCAGCCGGTAACCCCATAAACAGCTTTCCGGTCTTAAGCGACGAAGTCCATAAATCCCACGAACTTAAGAGATTAACAGCGCCGGTCTCAGCACTATACTGGCACGGATGATTGTTATAGAACTGAACCCAAACGAAGTCGAAGAGCCCAGTGTCAATGGCTGTGCCCAGATGATTGTCAGGGTAAGGGCACTGAGGAGCTGCGGATAGATAGTAAGTTTTTGTTGCTTGTTGGTTATATAACTCCTTCAAGTAAGCTGCAAGATCTTCGTAATAAAGTGTGGAACCACCCTGATGTCGAAATCTACACCGTCCAAAACAGCATCGACTCCCAGAGGACGCGTAGAGGATGAGTCGGTCTCACCCAGATAGAAATTCCGAATTTGGTCTGCAACCCTTTTGGCATCCTCAGGGGATGTTAGAGTATAGTTTCCATAGTCATAAGCTCCTCCAATGGAGAGGACGAGCTTGACACTTTGGCTCTGACAACTCTTTATTTCTTCGCCGAATTTGGTGCAAGTGTTCGACGGTGGGTCGCAGTGACCTGCAAGGTTGAGCCCCAGCTCTTGGCCACCGCCAAATTTGTTAATAAAGGCAATGTTTATGTAAGAATAGAGTCCTGTATTACAGGCTTCGGCTAAACTTCCTTCGTTGCCGTTTTGACCCCAGTAGGTTACTATGTCACCATCAGCCTTAGAGGTTTGGATTAAGGCTAAGCTTACTAGGCAAGCCACTACCAGTTTGAGTAGAGGAATCAATTTTTTTTTTTTCTTTTCTGTTTTTAATTTTGGCTGGAATACTATCGATGAATCGCTCAAACTATGTGTGACTTTGTCTGACTGATAAGTGATATGTTACGTGCCAAGGTTTGGCGCCCTTTTGTAGAGAGGTTTTGAGTGCCAAAATTGTAATATTATTGAAATTTTTGTGTCAATTAATGAGAAGGAAACGTATCTAAAAGACGAGGGCATAAATGGAGTCGGTGTTTGAGGAAGTCTACAGTGGGAGAAAATAAAACACGTGCTAATTAAGTCGTTGGACTTGAAATGTATATATCAGAGACAGTTGTCCTTATAATTAATAATTTGTTTGTACTATATATCAATAATATTTCATATCCACTTCAAAAAAAAATGTTTAATATCTTCAACAGCATATACTATGGATATTCCTATTTCTGTACTATTTATTAAATACCATATAAATTGCTACCGGTGTGAGAGAAATTTATAGAAAAAAAAGAAAAAGAAAACACAAACAAGTTAAATTTATAAGTCATTTTAAGGAGTTGTTGATAAAAAAAATTCAGTTTCTCAAATTTAAGTTTTAAAATAAATTAAAAAACAATACATATATGTAGCCAATTAACAATTACTAATGCTTTTACTATTGATAAATAATAAATTTGTTTAGAATAATGTTAAAAGTATCAAGTAATCTATCAAAAAATTGATTGGTAGATTAAAGTTATTCATATGGATTTTTTTTTTTTTTGAAAAACCTTTACTTTGTTTAAGAGTACAACATATGCGAATGCTTAGAAATTCTGTTTGGCATAATTGTTGAAAATATATAAATAATTTTTTTAAAATGTTTTAGACTTTGAAATTTTTTTAACTAAAATCAATAAAAATAATTTTTTTTAAAAATTAGAATAAATAATAAAAATAAAAACTATATAAATTTTTTTCAATTTGCGTATTCACCCTCTTGTCTCTCTCTCTTTATTTTCTTTCTATATTTGCCATTATTATTTCCCAACCTCTTTTATCTCTCTTCAACAGTACCATAGATTTAATTACAAAACTCGAGATGCATTTTGGCATCTAATGGTTGGGGAAGTTCGGCTCGAGTGATGGAAGGAAGCTCATGCAATTTTCTTGGACTTTTTACCTCTAGCAAAGAGTTTTTGATACTATTATTATTTGGATATTTTTGAGTCAATGGATTTCAATTTCGATCATTGTCCAATATAACAATGATTTTTACAACTAAATTGTGCTCGCAGAGATCAGACTGTCTAGCTTTGGTTAATAATAACTTGTATTCGTTAAAAGATCGATGTATTGAATCAATCTTCTATTAAAGAACCATTTGTTGTACGTTGGTGATCATTAAAAAGTTTATTTTTTTATTAAAATTTTAATATTAAAAAAATATAATATAATGTTTTAATTAACATTATAAATTATATCAAAACTCATATTATAAGATTTTTGTGCATAAATACATTAGATCGACTTCTAATTTCTTTTCGATTTCACTTTCAAGTTAAGCAGTTTGTTGTGCCTAATATATTTAAATTTCTAATTTCTTTTCCATATCTTTTTTAATTGATTCCATCAGAGATATGTATCGTAATAAGGGCCTCATTTGAGTATTTTAAATCCTTGTTTGCTGTTTGGTGATCTGGAAAGAAATTTCAGTAAGTTATATATATATGATTGTCTTCCTACTTAAGTTCCCGTTATATAAAATTACTTAAAATTAGGAGTTTTTTTTTTATTTTTTCTTTGTTATTCTGGGGATTTATATATGTATATATATATATATTGGGTTTTATATTTATTGTTTATTAAATTATTTGAAAAATTAATCAGTCCAATCTTGTTCTATGCAAAATCCAAGACAGTACTAATCATATCCCATCCAATCCTCTGCTACTAATTAATCAATCCGCGTGCCAAATAAGGCTTAAATAAATATTGGATTTTAAGCCAAAATACGAGGACAACTCCTCCATACATTTTATTGCAATTTGCAAGGGAACCATATATGTCAACAGCTTATAAGTTATATAAAATGTCGTATAACTGAAGTTCTTGCACAACAAACTCCAATTCTTATAGAACTGTATTTTCCCTCTTTATGAACAGGATGAATGTATGAATATGAATTTAAACTTTTTAGATTTTTGCCTTATAAATAATTTTTAAACCTCTTTAAGCAAGGTTATAAAATAACTTTTACCACGAGTAGATTTAGTTTTAAAGTCACAAAGATCAGTATGAATTAAACTAAGGAATTCATTTGATCTCTCTTTAATGATTTAAAACTTTGTTTAACCACTACAAAAAAAATAGACCTTTTGTGACGGAAGCAATTGCGTCACAAGGTATATTATTTGTGACGGATTCGTCACATAAACAACTAACTGTGACGGTAACTAACCCGTCACAGTGCTTTCGCAACAGCCCCGACACAAATTCTCTTCAGTGACCGTTTACTGTTTATC
>QANX01002978.1:0-14892 GCA_003254975.1 Ochetophila trinervis | reverse complement strand
AAATAAAATGTATATATAGACACACAAAATAGTCCAAAAAAAACCCAATCAAAAATGCACATCCAAACAGATATACATATGAATATCAAAAATAAAATATAAACAAAATTGGTGGTATATTTCCTAAAATCTTAAGCTTTTGGAACTACCAGTAATTCAACAAATGCATACATACATACACAATGGTTGCCTTAGTGAGAATTTTAAGTTGAAAATAAATTAATTCAATTATTTAGACTTTTGAATTATATGTATTTAGTGTGACATATTTAATGAAATATGTAATTCAACAGTTTTAAATGATCAAATCCACTTGTCTTTAATTTTTTTAAGTTAAATATATTATCACTTGGACTAGACTGCATAACATACATATAAATAGATTTTACAGCAGGGTAATATCTATTTTTGCATGAATTCACTAATCTCACATCACAGCATCTGATTCTTTATAACCGATATTGCTCAGCTCCTAGGCTCTTATAAAAAATAAATAAAAATACACTTCAACTTTTCTTCAAGCTTTATATGTTATAGCCATTCATCAAATGTTAATTGGCTAAATCTTATTTAACCATCTTAACAAAGAATGATGAAAAGCTGAAAGGTTACTGAGTGAGAGAGAGAGAGAGAGGTGAGAGATCTAAAGAGATTGATAGTATAAAGTAATTGAAGTAGCTAGCTAGAAGCCGATCGATCGCTCTTAGTAGTTTCTAGTTGGAGAGTAGTGAAGAATGCAAAGTTTTTGCAAGTCAGCGGGTTTTGCTTTCTCTGCATATTATCATCTTCTTCTTATACCATTAGTTGGTTGCTCATCTCATGAGGACCATAACCAATCTATTGGTCACAAGAGCATGATCAAAGGAAACTTTCACAAGGTAATTTTTTTTTATTATTGTTATTACGAAAATATTTTCATATCAGCACTTTTCATCATCATCGTCTTCGAGCTATCTCATGTTATATATAGACGATGATGATAATGATGTATATTTTAAGTTATGGTGAATTTTTTAAATTTGCAGTTGAGTCCTCAGATGACATCAAATATTAGAGTTCATGGTCTTATTCTATGGGTTTCAATGGGGGTCTTAATGCCTGCTGGGATACTCAGCATCAGAATGTCAGTGAGAGAGGAACGAAGCTCCATTCGGGCTAGAGTTTTCTTCTATCTCCATCTTATTTTTCAGGCAAAGATCTTCTTTATATTCTTAGTTCATCATCTTCTGAAAAATTATCTATGAACTAAATTACATAATTAATTAAATACCTATAATTTCACACAAGAAACCAAGTTATAACTTAGAGCTCTGTTGCTTTTCGAACATCATTACATCTCCCTTTAACTTTAATGATGGTTTCCACTACCATTTTCTTTTTTCTTTTTTTTAAATGTTTTATAACCAACAGGGCCACATTTTGGAAACATATAGAACTTGAATATCAAGAAATTAAGAGAAATACACACACACGCACATATATATATATATATATATATATATATTATTTTCCTGTGGTATTCAATCTTTCTTAATAGATCGCAAGGCTAAAGGTTAATTGGCAATTAAAGATCGATCTACTGCTGAGTCTTAATCAATTAATAATATATTTTCTTCTCTATGATTAAGTTTGCAAAAACATGATCATTTGCACATACATACATTGAAGTACAGAGCAAATTATGACCATATTTCATCTTGATCACGTACCCACATGATGACAATGGCACACTAATTTTAGACATCTTCAATAGGGTTGTAACGTAATTATAATACCATATGGCCTGTTGAAGAACATCATGAGAAAATATATAATTAATTAATGTAATCTTCAAACATAATTTTCTTATTCCAAATTTTCTTTTCCTCCTTGTGTTTTTTGTATATTTTAACATTTATATATATATATATATATATAGCAGATGCTTTCAGTTCTTCTTGCTACAGCTGGAGCTGTGATGTCCATAAAGAATTTTGAGAACTCATTCAATAACAATCATCAAAGAATAGGTCTAGCACTCTACATTGCCATATGGGTACAAGCCATTATGGGATTTTTGAGGCCTCACAAGTAATTATTTCACTTAAAAACTTATCGATTTCAATTTAAATTAATATTAATTGTTTCTCTCAGTTATATTAATAAACAAATACATAAATTAATTTTGTTGCAGAGGAAAGAAAGAAAGAAGTGTTTGGTACTTTGTACATTGGATACTTGGAAGTTTGATATCATTAGTGGGGATTATCAACATCTACACAGGCTTAGAAGCATACCATAAGAAAACATTAGAAAGCACAAGGCTTTGGACAATTATTTTCACAGCACAAGTCTCTTTCATCACTTTCTTCTATCTCTTCCAAGACAAAAAGGAGTATATACAACAACAAGGTGTTATTTTAGGCAATCTTGAAGCAGTCACACCTGGTCAACAAAATATTGATCAAATCCACAACCTTAAAGATTTGTTGCCTGCTGCACAATGTGCCAAGAAAAATGCACTCAGGAACTTGTTTGATTGAAACCCCACAAATATGTGGATTCGTTTGCACCTTTTATAATTTGTCTTTTTTTCTCTCCCTTCTTTTTATATTTTTGAAAAAGAAAAAAGAATGGTTTTACGTTGGTGCTCATTTGCATTATATTTTTTGATGCATGCACTCGCACAAAGTGAAAAAAGAATTTACGAATTCTTCATTTTGCGGAGTGCATTCATCAAAAAATGATGAATTTGGCATCCTTTAATTTCTATACTTTCTATATTCCTTTTCTCTTCTGTTTAATGTAGGTGTGAAAGTTTGAAAGTTTGGTGTAGTAGGTGATAAATGTCATATATCGTGCTTTGTATCAATATACTTTAAATTGTATTTACATGTAACAATTAATTTGAAGCTTACATTTTCCTTGCATATAACTTTTAGATTTGTATAATATCACAATTTCCAAATATCTGATCAAGTGAGCTGTGGTTGTCACGCCTCATGATTATCCAAATACCTAGACAAATTGGAATTACTAGTGCACCTTCAAGACAAAGTACTAAGGAGAAAAAATGCAAAATCATTCTCTAATTCACCAAGTGTTGCAGTTAAACGATCAAAGAAATCATGTCCAACTTGAATATCTAAACTATACCGAATCATACGTAAAGCATATTAAATATGGATTAAATAAGGCAAAGAAAAAATCAAAAAAAGTTGGCTAGAATTATTATGCGTTCAATACGATCTATCTAACAAGCAAAATAAGTGAATCATATCTCAGCAATTTTCAGAGTAAACAAAACAGGAATTTTAGAATCTTAGTAGGTACTCCAAACCGTTTGGTGTTCTAAAATACTCAAAATGAAACAGCCAGCCAACAAACAACAAAAAAGGCTTCTACCAAAAATATCCCAACACAGACTAAACTTTAACTATCTTTTAAGCTTGGTTATGAGATTACCAAGTTACATGAACAAATTAGGCCTCGATGCCTTGTATGTGGTCTTCAACTTCCTAGAAGGTGGCCTGACCTTCTTGCACACCAATGGGAACTTAATTTTTGAGTTGTGGAACTGCTTGGTGCACTCCCTCTTGCAAAGTTTAGCTGGGACAGTGGCAGTCTTAATAATTTGGATGCAAGGAAACCTAACCCTGTGACGAGAAGCCATCTCATTGTACATATGTTCCACAGCACCATTTAAGGTGGTATCACGAAACTCCTTGTACATGTTGTGATAACCGGTTCTGCTTTGATACCGCAGCCAAATCCCATAGTTATCGATTTTGGTTGGGTTCTTTTCAAATATCTACAATACAATACCAGCAATACATGCATAAGAACGGTAAAAGCAACATCATCATATAGCAAAGCAAACCTCCTACTTGAAACAAGAAACTAAATCAAAATCAAACGATACACCCTTAATTAAACTAAACACCAATACTTATGATTAAGGTATAAGTAATCAAAAAGTTCACAACAATGCTATGAAAACATTATAGAACTTGACGAATACACCAAATGGCATCTTACACTATCAAAACCTAGAGGTGGCAATATGAAAAAAACAAATACAACCTGTCCACTTTGGTTAATAGATGTAATAAGGTTTTTTTTTTTTTTCTTTACCAGGAGGGAGCTTAAAGCAGGTTCTGAGTCAAGCAATGTTTGAAATGATCAACAGCCAACCTGTCCACTTTGGTTAATAGATGTAATAAAGTTTTTTTTTTCTTTACCAGCAGGGAGCTTAAAGCAGGTTCTGAGTCAAGCAATGTTTGAAATTATCAACAGCCAACCCATCTATGGTCTCTCAGAGAAATAAAAAGCAACGGATATAAAAAAGAATGATTAATGAAAGAGCGACAGCAAAAGCAACATAGGCTAGAATAGAGAATTAAGTATTATTTCCCATTATGATTTCGTGAAATTCAAAATATGTCATTTTATTTGGGCCAAGGCAGAAATGTGCTTCTAATGCCATAACAAAACTCCTCTGATGCTATTTTAAACGATGTCCATGAAAAACTTTCATTTTCTTCATACATTCCAGAAAATTCAACAATCTTAAAAGGATTGAATTCGGTTTTAAATTAAATTGGGCGGTTATTCTTCTTTTCTCCTCTAGTATCCTGCACTTAAACTAAATATGACATCAAAAAATGATTTGCACGCAACATCTATACTCAAGACTTCAGCAATATACTATCAACATCAATTACTTAACTGTAGAATCGAGGACAAACAAATAGTCTCAATTTCACATCAAACATAAGATTCTAAAAAACTTAGTGAAGCCATTTAAAAAGGATAGCGACAAGGCAGTCCAAGTATAAAAAGCAGATCTTATACTGCTAAGATGGAAAAAAAAAAAAGCATGAAAATCTATCGCAAGCTCAACATTACACAAATGATTCACCTTTCACAAAATTTAGCCAACTTCACACTCTCCTGGACACAAGTCCAGTCCTCTAAAAAGCAACAGTATTTACAAAATGGAACAGTGTCACATCCTTCAATACCCAGAAACATATAATGAAAACATTGAAAGAAGAAACCGGAACCAAAAATTCATCTTTGAAAATTCTCCCTACATCCGCATCATTCAAAACGCTCAAACCGCCATTTCCTTGTGGAAACACAGTATACCAATGAAAAAATACAGATAAAAGATTATGTACCTCATTGATTGCAAGCACTTGCCCATTGCTCTTCTTAACCTTTTTGAGCTTCCTCAGAAAATACCTAATTCAAATAATGAATTCAAACCCAAAATAATCAAAACCCGAATAAATGTTAAAAAAAGAAAGATCACAGCTTAAGCATATGTAAAATACAACCAAAATCCTGATGATCACAAAAATAGAAAACGAAACCTCAATTGGCTTACCAGAACTTGGACTTGGCGCGAACTTCATTGGTGGCCCAGAGCTTCATGCGGTAAATCTTGGGATGCTCATCGGCTTCAGTAGGTAGAGCCCTCCCGACAACCTGATACTGATGGAACTGCACAGAAAAACCATTAACATTAACAAGAGCTCTATAGCAACAGCAATCTTAAACTACATCAATAAGAAGGGAGATCTGAGACTTAAGCTTACCCTGAAAGTAACCATTTCTGGTAATTAGAGAAAGCTCCTTTCCCTCTCTCTCCCTCTCTCCCTCTCTCCCTCCGTATTAGGTTAAGGCGTATCTAGGGTTCCTTCGCCTTATATATGAGCTGCTCGAGAGGCTGAAAACCCTAATTCGTGGAAAAGAAACCCATCTTCTATTAAGCCCACCATAAAAACTAATCACCTTCTTCTTCTTCTTAATTGGGCCGACCCATTATAAAAGCTGAGCCATTAGACCAAATTCCCTAAAAAAAATTCAATGAAGGCCTAATCCCCTAATTTAGTAACATATCATATTTTTTTTCCTTTATCAACAAATAATATATATTTTTTTAAAGAATGAGACTGTGCTTATTTATTTATTTATTTTTTATATTTACAATCACACTCGTTAATTTATCCATGTCTTTTTTCTTTTAACTTTTCCTTTGTATCTAGACCTGATAAATTTTAACACGATTCGTTAATACGATACAAACATAGATATTTTTTACAGGTTTAGGTTTGTTTGAAACGGATTGAGTTGATAACTAGTCAATCCGTTATCTTAATGGGTTGACCCGTAAAAATTAGGACAATGTCCTTACATAACTAGTCAATCCATTAATTTAAAAGAACTCACATAACATGTCATTACATCGAGTGTTGAACAAGCTAAATTAGGACAATGTCTTAACACATTTTCTATTGATAATTAAAGATATTGAAATTTGAGTAGTATGCATTATTTAATTTTTCTATATCAATTTGGATAATAATATACAATTTAACTTTTGTTTTAGGTGTTTTGCCTTTAAGATTGTGCTCATTATGGTTGAAGATGCCATATGCATCGGATTGTTTATGCAAAAAATGAAAATGTGGTTGAAATTGAATATGTTTATGTATTATTGTTATTTCACACAATATTGTTTTAGATTTTTATTATTTATTCGTAGAAAGATTTAAGTATTATGTTTGTGTGGTTTATTATTTTTTAACATGTATTAAGTATATTGTTTTAGCTTTTATTTTTGATTTATAAAAATATACAAATATTTATGTTTATCTGTGCTTCATTAGTTTTTAGTATAGACTATTAATTATAAATAAAATATATTTTTATTTTTTTTAAATAATTTTAAAAATAAGTTAACGTGTTAACTGATTGAATAACAGATTATACGATAATTTTATGAATGAGTTTAGATTTACATATTTCAACACAAAAGCTTAATGGATTGAATTTGTATGAAAAAATTTTGACACAAACACGAATAACACACGATACAAACAAGATACGACACGACACATAAAAGTACTAAACAATGAAGCTTATTTTATTCTGTAGTTTTTTTAACGTAATGTATTTCTTGTTAGTTCTTTCTTCTTCCTCCAATGTTTGTTATTCGTTTCATTCTCTTACAAGATCCTATTTTCAAAAAAATTAGTCATTATAAACTTCTAATCTTCAAAAATTTAAAAACTCATTTTTATTTTGAAGTGATCAGAAACTTCAAACATTGCAATAAAGAAACATAATTTTTCAAAAAGAATAACTATAAACATCTCTTTGAAGAAGTGTAAAAGCCAGAAAGGAAATTTTCCAGATTAAACATCCTCACTACATATTTCAAATGAAAACAAGAGAACTAAACTAAATTAGAATATATCGTTATCACAAATAAAATAATAATATTATTGAAATAAAAGTACTAAACAATTAAACGGGCCTTTTGTTTTCTTTCTTGCTTCAGGCCACAAACAAAGTTAGGCCATCCCTACGCTAGTAGTAGTATACTCGAAATGGCGTGGCTAGTATTTTGGTCGGAAACCAACCAAACATATGATTATAGATGAACACTCAAAAGTCTCAAACATAAAGAAACCTTACAGTAGGCCAAGTTGCCCACTCAGTGACGCCCACTACAACCATCTAATGCGTGCGATTATATGAATCCGACTGTCTCCCACCAAGTGGTGGACGACGTCCCTCACCGTAGAAAAATCGCTCAAACATATTAATAAATACATGTTAAAGCCAGACAACCTCCCATACATAGTTAGAATAACCATAGAATAACCAACTGGTGTTTTACTCTGGATGCGAGAATGAATATACAATTGTCTTCCAAGTCCATATCCACCTCATCAGGCATGAGCTCCCTTCGTTAGGCCAAGAGTAACAGCAATTATAGCGAGTATAGACTGAACATTTGATAACATGGAGTTCTATGTCAGCAACATATAGCAGCTAAATAACAGTGATACTTTCAATTTCCACAAAAAAGGGAAAGAAAATCAAGCACTGTATGGGTGATCAAATTAGATATACAAAACAGATCAACCATAAAGATAAACAGGAGTATAAATGGATTTTTACTTGAGTGAATAAACATGGAGGCTCTTCTTTAAATACCAATTCAAATGTGGTATGCAAACCACTCACCTTTTACTGCCTCATCCATGTTAAAACGGAAACTATCCAAGCAATTCACAATTTCCATTGTCATTTAAATTTAGATAAAGATTCACCACACAACGAACAATCCTAAAGGTAGAGGTAGGAAAAGTTGTGCATTTCACTATATAAGTGGGCAATTTTGCAAATGTTAAAGCAAACTGTCGGTGCATGAAATAACGGGCAGATATATGAGTCTCCACATCTTTTGTAAAGGAAGTCAACATTAATGACCACTAAATTCAGTAGGCCTCTTATATCACCAATGTATCTCATGTTTTTACAAAAAATGGATTTTCTTTTGCTCTCCCAAAAATCTACCAACTCTTAAAGACCAAAGCAATTTAAAAGCTGGTTTATGAATTTCCAGTATACCAGTAAACCATAAACCAGAAATACAAACTAACTGTTTCTTACAAACTGTTGGTCTTAGAATAAAGTAAATGAACTACTGAAATAATTTTCCAGTCCATCTGCATGCAAGATACGAAGACAAATATGCCGCACAAAACGAGCCAAAAATATAGAACCATAGAACATTTATAAGCAAGTGAAGAATAAATTCATGGGTATTGAATACTTACAGCTATCGTGCATGCAACATATCCAGGCTTTTCTCTATAATCCACCCGTACACAAAGTATGATAAAAGTTCCAATATACCAAGGAATGCCACCAAAGAAGAAACCAATTAAAAACCTTGCAAAGGAAATCAACATGTCAATGTCAACTCAATCCATTGAAATCACTGACTAAAGTAAGAATATACTTCACATTTCAAATAACAGCTCAAAATTGACAACTCTTATCTCATTTTAAACCTATTCCACATACCAAAAGTTTTGAGAATGTTAAATTCAACAAGTCTATTTCCAGCCCATTGTCTTGCCTTATTCTAAAACCCAGAGACAAGGCTTTCAAAAACATATGTTTAAAATAAACTTAATAATCTCATGCATGGTGGAGCGTTTAATTTTAACTAAGCAGAAAAATAATGGATCCATAAAAGAGATGGTCATCTAGCTAGGCGCGTGAATGACCACAACTTCATACTCCAAGTTAATTATCACAGTAATGATCTTCTACATTTTATATGTCTTTTCCTAATCATCATCCAGCAACAATGAGTTTCCTACGAACGAATTTCCCCTTATTTTCAGGCCAATTTGCTCTGAGATAAAATCTTCAATTGTCATTGTTTATTTTCTAAGCATGCAGCAAGCAATGATTGGGGAAAGCATGACTACAATAAGTGGTACACGATTCATTTTCCTGAAATATTTTAATTAACAACAAGTAACGCACAGCTTCAAGCCATGAACTATAACAAATAATATATCTCAAATCCCTAAACACATATTTAGTGAGCCACATAGCATAATCAGCTTCTAAATCAGTAACGTAGTCTGTTCACAAAAAGACATGGTTATAAATATATTTTTAATGAGGAAAGGAGAGCTAGAAAAGCAAAACTCCAACCTTAATTAAAAACAGGCAACGGTAGTTATGTTGAGTATTACCATATTAGGACTTAAAAACAGTTTATGAGAGGTTTTTTATAATGTTAATCTGTAGGACAAAAATAGATCAATAAGTTATTGCATCACTAATTAGCACTAGATAAATGTTCCTTATCCTAAAGTGAAATAAAAAACAGATGATTGATAGAATGAAGAAAATATTAATTTGAAGAAACTTACAAGAGCCAGCCAATACCAAGACCGCAGCAAGGAAGGCGGTGTTCTCTTACAGGTCTTCCCTCGACAACAGCATAACCTTGAAAAGCAAAATAATATAATTAACATGGAAAATAGACAAGAACCCTTTTTGTTTTTTATCTGTGGAAAATTGTATAATTTCTCACGGCATCCATGAACAGTTCTAACCTACAGTGCCTCTTCTGTAATGCAATTATTCAAAGAAGGGAAGGGGAGGGAGAGAGAGGAAGTCTTACATACAATTTTGACTTATGTAAGAAAGATCTTAATATCTTTGAAGTTTCAAGAGGCTTGAAAATCACATAACAAAAGATTCGAAAGACACAAACTAACATATTTTAGGGCTATCAAAATATTTCAATTATTAAATAAAATACCCCAAACACATCTTAACAATATTATCAGCCTATAGTACACATTGTCTCTAAATTGTCCACTAGTAATGACAAAATAAATATATATATATATAAGGATTATTCTAATAGATTGAAATCAGACTAATGCAAGAATAAAGAATAAACTCTCACAGTTAGTATTACTAGAATAACAATTAACTTTAAGTAAAAAAAATCTAATAATATAAAACGATTTGCACTAACTAGACTAGTACATTAAGTATCTGATCAAAAAAATAATTATATATGAATTTTGTTGTATGCCTCAAGTCATACTAAGTTGGTGTTGGTTCTAGCAGTAAGCAATCTTTCACGACTCATGCCCACAAATTGATGGCCACACACCCTATTTCCACGATAAGTACATAATTTTTGTTTTTTTCAAAATGAAATGCACAATTATTATTCTCTACTCATAGGAATCAATGTTTTTAAAAAGAAAAGACACCGAGCTATTGACTGCCAATAAAATAAACTGATAGGCATTTTGGCTTTTCCAGGTTCGGAATGAATTCCCAAACTACTCTTCTCCTCTTCAAAATCATTTTCCCATTTAAAACTCGTTCAGTAAAATGGAAATGCCCATATCTGGTCATGTGTTCGAAAAGGATCAAGTATTAATTGTTAAATAGAGAAAAAAACAGACTCTTTTTCTTTTTTCCTTTTTTCAAATTTAATATTGCTTACGATCCTCTCTTGAACAGAAAGAAATTTTGACATACTTTTTCAAAATATTTAATTTTCCAGGGCAACAGGTTGGACTTTCCAACTCCACCAATTTCCCCAAATGCCTCAAAACGTCAAAGATAATCTATATCCCAATTGAAAATTATATAAAATACCTAAAACTATCATTACCCAATCAGCAACCAATCCCAAAACCCTGGACCAGAACTAGGCAAACAATCTAAAGTACATATTCTAAAAAGAATATATATAAATAAATTCGTGTATATATCATCCACCGTAATTTTAAATTTCAACAATTAAAAAAAGAAAAAAGAAAAAAAAAAGGAAGAAACATTAATCTGAGAGATAATGAGATAGGTCATAAGCGTACCTGTAACCGTTTGATAACCAAGATGAGGGTAGCGAGGATGAGCGGTGGCGCCGATAGGAGGGACCGGCTGAGGAAAACCGACGACGGCCTGAGGCGGTGGCTGGGAAACAGGAAGAGGTGGATAGTAGTTGGCAACGCCTTGGAAGGTGCCGTAATGATACTGGCTCTGCTGGTCAGCCGCCACTCCTCTGCTTTTGGAGTCGTCGCTCATTTCCAACGCCAAATTGGAATCAGGGTTAGGGATCGCAGTCGACTTTTTCTGGTCTTCGTCGTCGTCGTTTGTGCGTGGTTGAGAAGACGGTAATGGCTATTTTCGGCTGTCCAAAAAAAGGCGGTGCTTTTCAGGAGCACAGCTGGAATATTTTGATCGAAAACTAGGTGAGTATCTCCCATTGAATGTCGTTCAATATGGATTTCGAAACATTTTGGATCATACGACAAGGAAATAAGTGGGCCTTGCTATTGATTTATTTTATGTATTAGTGTTGGGCCTCTCATTTATTTTATATCAATAATACTAATAATTTTATTTAGTTTAAAGAAATATAAGAATTTTTTATTTTTCATTCAAATATAAATGTGAGTTGCACAAATTAACTGAGATGATAATAATAATAATAATAATATGGGGTTCCAACTTTTTAGATTCCAACTTTATGGTAAAATAATATGTGGTTAGTTGATTTGCTTATTTTACCCTTCGAAGCCAAAAAGAGAAGGATGTGCTGCAGTGCATGGCATTGGCTGGTGCATTTTAACACCGAAAATAAACGTTAATTCAAAAGAAAAAAAAATCAATAAAGTGTTAATATTTTGTAGATGATAAAACATGAGTGGCTTTGGTGCAAAAACCTCTCATTATTATAATGTTTATCGACGTATTTCTTAATATATATATATATATATGAATAAAAAAATCAATATCAATATTTTCACCAAAAATATATATATATATCAATATTATATATTGATAATGAAGTAAATAATAAAATCGTATTTATAGTTTTTTCATACCCAATGGTATAATATCTTTATTTATAAATCAATCTAAGTCAACAAGCATTTTCATTATGTCTAACTTTAATATAGGTAAGGATTGTTTTTCAAATTAGAAGGGTTTAGGTAAAGGTATACAAAAAAACTAACTAACTAACTGATTAAAACAACCGATCCAATCAAATTCAATATGTTTGGATCGGTTATTTTAGTGTAATTGGATTGTATTAGTTTTGAAAAATCAAAAATTGAAAGTCGATTCGGTTCGGAGTGTTAAAAATCGACCAAAACCGATCTAATCCAAACCGACTATATATTTTTTTTTTACAAAACATATGGCAATTAGTTTAATATTATTGGTATGTAGGCTTAGTTATATTAGCTTAAATTTGGAGTTGGATTACTCGAATATTGTATTAGTATAGTAATTTTGTTTTGTTTTGTTTTAGTTTAATATGTTTTATTTGTCATGTTATTTTTTTAATCATTTATGTGTTAAATTTTGAAAAAAAAAATATAATTTTATATGAATTACTTAGTGGACACTTTATGTGTTTAAGTTTTGAAAAAAAAATATAATTTTTAAAATAAAATTTAAGCACAACAAATTTTTGGTATAAAAAATAACTCAAATGTCAAATATTCAAAGTAAAAAAAAAAAAGCTCAAAAATTTAATTTTAAAAAGTCTAAAAAAATTAAATAAAAATTTAAGCCAAACTAATTAACCAAACCGATCCAATCTAATTACTAATTGGATTTGATTTGATTTAATGTATAGATCGGATAAAATTGAATTGAAAAAATAAAATCAATCACTAATTGGATCGAATTTGTTATTTTCAAAATAGATCATATCATAACCGATACACACCTTTATATTTAGGTGATAATTTTTTAAAACTTTGGAGGCTTTATTTTTAAGCATATATTTTATTTTATTTTAAATAAGAAGGAGAAAAACTAGTTGGATTGTCTAAAAAAGAAGAACAGGAGGTCTTTGAATTATCCAAAAGTTGCTGCAGCAGACAAATTATAGACGTTGACCAAAAGAAACAAAAGAATAAGAATACGGATAAATTTGATATACACCATCTAAGTTTATCTTCATTTTAAATTTTAATTAGATATTTACAATATTTCACAAATATTTTCGCTGTTAGTATTTTTCTGTTAACTGATTTTTTTTTTTATGTGTAGGCATAAAAAATTATAAATGCTCTCAAACATTTTAAAAATTATAATATAATTATCAAATAGACTCTTTAACATTTGCTCATATTTTAAATTATATTTAAAAATTTGAAATATTTCATAAATGTTTTTACGGTTATCCTTAATAAACTGATTATTAAGTGTTATAAAATGAAAACAAAAACTAATTAGTTGTTAATCTCTTTAAATAAAATGTTTAATATTTAAATAAGGAAATTAATAAATTAATTATTATATTATTTTAAATATATTTGTATGAAAATTTCTCTCTCTCACACACACACACACATCCATCTCTAGTGTCTTGTCTCTCCCCCAAACATCCCTCCTTCGTTTGCTTCTTCTTTTTTTAAATTCAAACATAGATCCACACGCAAACATGCACAGCTCATAAAAATCATCATTATCTTCTTTCTTTTTCTTCAAAATCCAAACACATGCACAACTCCAGATCCACGAGTAAACAAAAAACTCACGAGAGTTATCATAATCTTTTTATTCTTCAATAACGAAATCCAAACCCAGATCCACATACACAATCCATTTTGAGACCTTCTTGGAAATTTTGAAAATCTACATAGCCAATGAGGTGGGGTCCTTTGTGGCATCGTCTTTAGGACCATTGAGGATAAAATGTTAATGTCATTTTTTTTCCCCCAACATTTTATTAGATATGCCGATTAAAAAAAAAAAAAAAAAAACTAAATGAAAGAGAGAGACAAATAGAACCTATAACAAAGGATGAAATTATAGAAAAAATTTAAATTTTGTGAAAATTTCATTTTTTTCATTGAGCATATAGGATATTTGCCCCCAAATAAAATGAGTATAATTTTTATAATTTTCATTGAAATTTTTAATATTTTATATTTTTGCCAAAAATTTCATGTTAATTCATTCATAATTTGGTCAAAATTTTCATGGAAATGTCTGAAATATCCGAATAAATTTCCAAATTTTTTTTATATAATTTTAAAAATATTATGGATTTTTATAAAATATAAAAAAATAATATTTTTAATTACTAATAAAAAATAAAAATAAATTATATGCTTTCAAATATTTTGTCTAGATGCTTTCACCTGTAAAACAATGCAATGCAAGATGAAGATCATGGATGTAGACATACTGGACTATGAACTAGTGTTATAAAAAAATATTATACATGTAAAGAAAATGGTATAGTAGAAATGTCGCAACAAGAATATGAATTTTTTCTACAAATTTTATATCAATGAGGGTTAGAGGTGAATATAATCCTTATTCAGTGAATTTCTTATGTACTATCATTAAGTATTTCTCATTGATGCATTCTCAAGCTCAACCATTAAGGGATATCAGCTATGTACTGAGTTAACTAATATCATATCAATATTATGACTATCATCAATAATTTAGATCTATATGGTTGGTATATTAACGATTATATACAAACTTATCAAAGAGATTTGTATTTTGAACAATATTTATCTTAAC
>QANX01002976.1:0-36120 GCA_003254975.1 Ochetophila trinervis | reverse complement strand
ATTTATGGGCGACGCTAGCGTCGCCATTAAGTATTTTTTTTTTTCAAAATATTTCTTTTACAATAATAGATGAGTTGATTACAAGATAGAATGAAACCTTTAATATGTATGAAGGTGAAGTACCTGAAACGTATGGATCGACGATTTGTAGCTGGTCGATCATATAAAAGAAGAGCTGGTCAAAACTTTTTTGACATTTCCATATATTTTGAAATAGTTTCAGCTAAATCGAAGAAAAAAAAAACGTAAAAATATTTATGCATATGTATGATTTTTTTTTTTTCTGATGATTGTTTCTTTTACAGTAATAGATGATTTTCTTTCATAATATTGATACGTATTTATAGATACAGAATGGTTGGTGTGAATTGATTATTTTAGTATTGTGAAATAATTGTATGTGGTAGGTGTTGGCGCGCAACTATTTCGCGACACCTGCTCCAATGGGTGTCGCTGAATGCGATTGCCGCGTATATTTTCCGCGACGCTTTACTAATGCCCGTCGCAAATGTATTTGGCGCGCAGATTTTCGGCGACACTTGTGGAATGCCTGTCGCGAAATGTATTTGGCGCGTTTATTTTTCGCGACACTTGCCGCATTTGTGTCGCCTAATATGCTTCGCGCCACATTTTTTGCGACGGTTTTCGATCGCGCGTCGCGAGAGCTGATTTCACGAACATTTTAGCGACGTGGCTGCGTCGCTATTTTGTTCAAATACAGGCGACGCACTATATTTATGTCGCCGTTAGTTTATCGAGACGCAAATTTTTTGCTTCGTCGCGCATTTAGTGTCGCCGATTAAGGTTTTTGGCATAGTGCTAGTGTTAAAATTATTGTTTTGTGGATAATATTCCAAGTTAAAAAAAGAATCTGCAATTTTTTTAATACACATGTATGGTTTACAGGAATCAAACCAACATCGAACCAATTGATATTTCTGAATTAATTTGAAGATCTAATCACCTATATGGTTTTTCATTTATTCTATAGCAGCTTTACCCAAAAAAATACATTGAAAGTGTACTTGCTCTCCCGGTTTAGCAGGCAAAAAAACGTTGATTCAGCTAAGAAGACATGTTAGAAATTTATGTATTAAAAGAAAATCAATTAAGGATCCAAACCATGCATGTTTTACTACTATAAATCCACGCTAGAAATAAAAATTAACGTTAAATAAATAAATAAAAATATTGATGGAGTCCGCAAACCCAGGTTAGTGAAATTTAAGGCCTTCACGATGTTGATTTAAATGACAAACAAAAAAAATATAAATATTATAAAAGAAAAGAGAATGGAAAATGTAAATTTTATAAAATATAGAAAATAGTAGTAGGATTCAGACCTGCACGGGCAGAGCCCACATGATTTTTAGTCATTGCTCGGGGCCTATTTATAGTGCAACCTTCCATTTTGGAGTTTCATTCCTGAGATTTTTTAATATTGATTTATATATATATATATATATAATTGTGCAATATTAGTTTATAAATGAGCAATATTGGTCTATTAATGAGCAATATGATTGGTCCATAAATGTGCAAATGTATAAAAGGTCCATAACTTTTCATTTACTTTTTTTTTTTTTTTTTTGGGGATAACTATGCAATGCACAAAAAGTGGTCTAGGCTTACAAAGACACATAACAAGCCATACTGTCCGAAAAAACATCCACAAATATCATAAGGAAGTTATCTAAGTTACAAGCAATACTTTCCACAGAGAAAATTAATTCCATACAAATCATTTTTAGCCAAAACATCAGCTAAACAGTTTGTACTCCTATTATTAATTCCACTGCAAAAACCAGCTAAAAAGTTGCATATTGTCCAATGTAGTTAAAATTGACAAATTCTAACAACTTAAAATTAACATATGATCTTCAAAATTATTTTTTTCATTTTTTATTTTACCAAAAACTAAAAATTAAAATTAAAAAAGAGAAAAAGAAAACTATAAATGAATTTTAAATTTTTTTTTTCATGTTTTTAATTTTTTTTTAATTTTTGGTACTATAAAAAATTAAAAAAATAATTTTGAGGGTCATATGTTAATTTTAAATTGATAGAATTTGTCAATTTTAACTAAATTTGACAAATGTACAGCTTTTTTCAATTTAGAGGGTATCAATTGCACAAATTAATTGTAGAGATCCCTAACTGAACAAATTCAATTTTAAAGAGTACTAAAATGCATTTAAACCTAAATAAAAATACTGTTTTTTTCCAAAACAAACATATATTTGAAAGAACTTCACATTTTAGGTAAACATAATGCCCACATATATGTTGTGCAACTTCACAACTATTTCTAGATAATAGATAGGTTATGGCATGGATCCAAATTCTCAGAGTTTGTTTGTTACATTGGATTAGATTAGACTATATACACGTAAAATTGTCTAGTCCAGTCAAATTTAATCCTGTTCAGAAACCGCTTAAGCTATTGGAGCTCGGGGCTATGGTTATTGCTATAAGATTCTATTTACGCCTATTATAAGAAGATGTTGTTTTAGTTCCTTATTGTTTGGCTTCACAGAAAATTACATGTTTTCCTAAATATTTATGTTGAGACAGAGATAAATTAGTTGGGTAAAGGTACGGAGGAAGAGTAGTTGTTATACCCTAGCACCTAATTAAATGTTTAATGAGTTAATTGGAATTCAATTATGTTTTGTGTAGGAATTAATTTAGTTTAGATATTGTTAATATAAATGAATTTAAAAAAAAAATTGAGAGTTAATGGTTTTGACGTGTAATTAAAGTTATTAAGATTTTAATTTAGTCTTAGAATTTAATCTAAGAGTATTTTAAACTTAGAGTTATAATTGGTGAATTAATATCCTTAAGTAGGGTTAATATTATTAAAAAAAGAAAATAAAATGAGCTAGAATCACTATTATGCCCTTGTGATTAAAAGGGGTAAAGAATAGAGAGAAGGGTAAAATTGAAAAGTAGGAGCAAAATTGATTTAAAGTAGTCTTCTTTCTCCTTCTTCATGCACACATCTCTCATTTCTCCATTGTTGTTGCTGGCCGGTTACTTCTTAGGGAAAAAAAATTTTAATTTTCTTCAAATTTATTCAAAATCAAGCTTAAAAGTAGATTGCCAATAAGTTTTTAGTCTTCTAAACACTTTGGCGATATTAGTTTTAGCTTAAAACCACTCTAAGTGAGATTTGGAGGTTGGCCGAATTTTCAAGTTGATCGGAAATTGAAAGATTCCAACCAATTCTCACCGGAATCTGTGTACCAAAAGCTTCATCCCACACCCTTTTACAAACTCAAGCCTTAAATGTAAGTTTAGTAAGCTAGATTAAAGAGTTGTCAATAAAGGACAAAAAGGGAATTTTTAAGTTTCTGGAAAATTTGTGTATTTTGGCTCCAATTTGAAGGTAAGCATGTTTTCTATACTGATTTCTATTACATAGTGTTGGGCTCTTATAATCTAGAGTTTGAGGGGGAAAAATGAGTGAAATTGTAGATTGTTATATAGGGTTTTGATGAGAACGTTGTAATATGTTAGGAATTGTAATTAAAATGGTTAATGATAAATAATGGCTAAGAGATTTGAAAGAAATATGGAAGATTTGATTATGTATTTTGTTGTGAATTACTGAGTTTTGTTAAAAGGTTTAAGTGTATGGTGATAAAGAAATAAATTGAAATTAATTTTGATAAAGTTTAAATGTAAGATTAAGGTGTTAACTTTTAGAAATCATGTGGAAATGAGTATAACCAATAAACTTATATTATTTGAAAAAGTTGCTTAAGAAATATAGTTGTAGACAAGATAATTAATGTAGTATGAAAATAAAATAAAATTGAATAAATAGAACTAGTGTGAGGTGATTAGTTAATTAGGATATTAAGTAATGAAGAGAAGTATGAAATAGGTATATAAGGATAAGTCTAATATCTGGAAATGCTATTATACATTACCATAATAAAGCAGTTCGTGATATTGTTTTTATTTTATTATTAGATGAAGGAATTCCTCTGCTCAAACGACAAAGATCAGTTAACCGAAGGTCGGCATCAAAGGGGCATTCTTTATGAGTGAAAATATATATATAAATGCATGTATACATATATATACACAGACTTTATAAATTAATAATACATCTAAATTTTATATGATTAAGAGATATATAGCTATTGTGCATAGATAATTTCTTACGAATATATATATATATATATATATATTTTGTGATCATTTTTAAGTATAAATATATATACGCACACACATGTGTGTGTTAAAGGAATATATTATTTGATAATTTTAAATAAATTATGTGAAGGTTATTATTATTATACCTTGCAAATGTAAATGAATATGGAATATGGAGGTGATATGAAGAAAAATGAAAGAATAGTGGACTTATGGTATGTTGCTAAATCGTACTTGGACAAATTTTATATGATTAAGAGATATATAGTTATTGTCCACAGATAATTTCTTACAAGTATATATGTGTGTGTGTGTGTGTTAAAGGAATATATTATTTGATAATTTCAAGTAAATTATGTGAACGTTGTTGTAATTATTATTATTATTATTATTATTATTATTATTATTATTATTATTATTATAACTTGCAAATGGAAATGAATATGGAATGATATGGAGGTGATATGAAGAAAAATGAAAGAATAGTGGACTTATGGTATGTTACTAAATTCTACTTGGGCGATGTGTTATGCCGCCAAGTAGTGAACTTGATAATGCTGCGACATAATGAGGTAATATTGATGAAATTATTTGGAGGATGGTTTATACTGCCAAGTTAGAATTGTCAAAAATATGGAATTTTATATATGTGTATGAATATATGAAAGGATAATGATTTTCATAGAAATGTCTGGTGAATGATGATTAGTTCACATATATGTCTTGAGACTTGTCATTGAGATTTTAATAGTTAGCTTACTCATCTGGTATATAATGATTTGTTCATATATACGTCTTGTGGCTTTTCATTGGAACATCCCTCATATATAGTTATTACCATGTTAATTGTGTGAGTTGTTTTGTATTTCATAGCACATTTTTCATAAATAAGTAAATTAAATACTTTATATATATAAATATTGTGGAATTGAGAAGGTGAATTATTTTAAAATGAATTACATGTAAAAATAAATTTTCATATAGATTTTTTATATATGAATATAAAACTATTTTCTTATTATAATTCATACTCATTGAGTATGCAAATACTCACCCTTTCTAAAATTCTAAAATATATTATAGGTAATTCTTGCACTATTAGCAGTGCTCTTATTACTAGTAAACGTAGGAGTAAGAAGCATTAGTGTGCTTAGAATATGAAAGATTATATGTTAGTTATATTGTAAACTATAGTATATTAATGAGATAATATGTAATTAAATTATATATATATTAAGTATTATGGTACCGTTTATTTGACCGGATAAAGGGGGGGGGGGATTGGATTTCTAAATTCAGTTCCCTCCCTTATCCGGTGTTTGGTGGTGGCCAGGGAACCGGATATAGAAATCCGGTTACCAAATCCTATCCAGCCACTTACACTATCTTATAATCCCATGAGTCTTCACGGGATTAGAAGGCCTAGACTAGAATTTGGACGATTTGGCTTCTTGAATCGAGTATTCTCTAGTCTTCTCTAAGAAGACGTGTAACAACCCGAATTTTTGCATACTCTTCTTCTTTGTGATTTGGACTAGGTTGACCATTTGGGGGCTTAATGTTGACTTTTTGTTTGGGCATGTTTTTACTCGAACCTTATCAAGCTTGGCGTAGAAGACGTCACCACGATTCCGTAGACTGTCAGCACACCGAAATCGGAGTTATAGATTATATGTTATGGTCAATCAAAGATTGTACTTTAATTCCAGAATAGTTTGTTTCTACCGGGTATTTTGTTTTAGTACTTTTTAGGCATTTTAATTCAAATAAAGGTACTTTATGGTTGTTTTCGACTACCAATAATTTTTTTGGGTCTTGAAAGTCTTTAAATACCTATTTTACCCTCTTTGACCGTCACTTTTCAAATTTTTTTAGAGAAATAGGCGCGGGGAAAGAGAGAGAGAGAAGGGTATTTCGCACTGTAGCGATACCACCTTTGGCCGGCCATATCTTCCTCGTCCGGTGGAGTTAGGATGTGTCCCTGGTACCATCGAAAAGCTAGTGTCATGATCTACACATTGGTACCAAGTTTGATTCCAGAAAATTGTTGTAGCACATCGTTAAACAGCTTCAAAGTCCCAAAAAAAACCACCCGCGGTAGCCACTACCACCACCCAGATCTGCTTCGTTCTCCGGTGAGTGGCACGACACAGCCACCACCTTGAGCTTCAGACCACGCCGGAGACTTGATCAGCAGCTGGACGAGCTCTTATGACCGCCCGACGCGCTGCATGCGTCACCCAAACTGCTGCAGATCCGCCTCCATGTGCCATCGCCGATCTGCTCCACCGCCAGCAAGTGGTGGTGCACCACCCATCCAGAGAGATTCCCCTTGTGCCGATGAAGCTAACCCGAGGTTTTCCTCTAGCCTCCTTCGCCGTTAACACCCCCGATGGACTTAATCTTCGGCCGGAACTTCGTCCTCTCCGGCGAGGAAAACAATGGCGAGTGGGTGCTCAGCACCCATCCCAACGCATTCCTTGGGTTGTGGGCAAGCTTTCTGTACCGTCAATTTGATCCAATTTTGGTCAGATTCAGAAACTCCCAATTTTGACCGGGGTCTGATTTTTTGAGACCGATTCTGATCATTGGCTATAATGAATCTTCAAATTGAAGGTAGATTCTTGTTTCTTGCATCGTTAATTTCATTTCGGTATAATGTTTGTTGAAATCGGACTTAAAATGGAAAAATCCATGTATTTTGGAGATTTTGCCGTTAAGGGCACTTTCATAATTACTGAAATTGATGGACAATTTTAGTAATTAGTGTTTTAATCTTATAATTAGGATCGAACTCATCTGAGCCTTTGGTTAGTTTTTCGGTAATTAAAAGAATTTTTGGTAATTTATTTTTAGATGTTCGTGCATGTTCCAGGGCTGGACGAAGATCCAGCAGGAGCATGCTTAGGATCTGTGAATGCATTTATTTTCTAAACATTTTGGAATTATATATTATTATGATTTAATCGCATATGATTTGTTTTGATTGAATTTTCTTGTTCATTTAAATTATGCTTATTAAATATATTATATGCTGATTTAAATGGTTGATGATTTAAGACTATATACGCATTTGTGATTTTAATGGAACTCATATTTATTTGGGATAAATATGAGGTTTGTGTTTTAAATGGTTATTGGTGATTTATGAAATTTTGGATATTTTTGCAAGTTTGTAGAAAATGGTAATTTCAAAGAAAAATTGTGGCTTTTGTGGAATTTAAGAATTTTTGGAGCAATTTTCTGATATTCAAAATATTTGATTGTTTTCGTAAAAATTTTCAATATAGAAGATTTTGAAAAATTGTTTAAAAATAAAAAGATTTGAAAAATTGATGATATTCGGTGATGAATGATTTTAGAAATGATTTTGAGAAGTACCACATAATATCGAGATGTTGATTGAGATGTATGATTATAATGCACGCTATTATTATTATTATTATTATTATTATATTATGTCATCCTCTGCTGCAAACACGTGTTGGGAGAGAGATGATGAGGATCCTGTCACGGCGTATTTGGGATGCCTGTGACGCCATCAGGACACTGAGGGTCACACGGCACGATACTCGACTGTGGTACCAATTTTGATACATGACTGCTGATTTATGGTTTTAGATTGTTAGTTTTGAATTTATGGGTTGGAGCCCATGGTATTTGATTTTACGGGTTGTGGCTAATCTACTTGACATGTTATGATTTTAGATCAGTTTTGAATTTGACAAATGTTTCTACTTGCCATTTTATATAGAAAAACAAGTATACAAATAAATTTAAATGTTTCTTGTTGAGATTGCATTTATGGTTCTAGTGATTGATACGTGATTTCAATGATCGTTATAAATTACGTTTTCACCCCTAAACCGTATTATAATGATTTAATGATTTTGGGGATAAAACCAAGGGTTTTGTGAAATGATTTTCAAAACGGGGAACTTTTCAAATAGTGACGTGAGGTTTAAGAGTAAAGAATTTTACTTGCTACTTAGGAGCACTCGCGGAGATATTTATATCTCACGTTTTGTATTTTTAAATTCGTTCCCTAGGTTCTAGCTGCAGGTTCTTGTGAGCTACCATCGGCATCGCATCCGCACTCGACTTCCGCTACTGCTTCTTATTTATGTAATAGAATATGTTTCTTTCATTTTGTTTACTCTCAGAGTTGTGTTATTTATATTTCCTGTCTATTTCTTTTAATGGCTCTGACTTTTCCACTTACTGCCTAAGCTGTTTTAATATTTATTTTGGTATGACTAGTAGATTGTTGTTGCGATGCATATCTTATCTACATCTTTCGTCTTATTTTTTGTTTATTTGTGTAATATTCCCTCTTTTGGAGGAGGATTCTGTCAGCCACCTCGTAGGGTTTCGGTGGAATCTTCCTCAGACAGGGCCTCTCCGGATAATCCGGAGAGATTTCCAGGGCAGGTCCTGTCAAGACGCCACTTTGCTTCTCTATTTCGTCATCGGCACTGTCTCCGCAGCACCAGCTCTGGTTGTAGACTCTCCGGTGAGTCTTCGTTTCACTGCATCCTTCGTTTTCTTCTCACTTTTTTCATCGTTATAGTCTTTATTTATTAATTTTTTTTAAGTTCTCTTTTTATAGATTTGTCTCATTCTTCTTCGAAATAGGGTTTCTTTCAAACACCACTCAATTTGTCTCCTTCTCCACGCTTTCTGGTTTTTCTCTTTCAAACACCACTCATAGATATTGACATGAGAGAAACCACGTATAAGCACAGAGCTGTCATATATATACTTTTTCTTTTTTCTTTTTCCTTTTATGTTTTCTTGTTTTGTATTTTTGAAGCTTTTATTTTCTCTGTTGTATTGGAAATTTTGTTTTGTGTAATCTATTTTAGAAGTGAAGTGATGTTATACCATGGAATCTATTTTATAAAATATCAGTCTATTAGGTTTGAACTTCAATTGTAGGCAAGAGATCTTTCCAGAATTGTTCAAGCTGCATATCATCTAACACCCTATTTTATCTTCAGTGCTCAAGAAGGTAAATTCTCTAAATCTAATGCTTCTGTTTGACCTTCTTAAGTATGGTATGTTGAATCTTTAATAATTCAATATTGTTAGGAATCTTTTATGTAGTACTTCAGTTAGAATAACTTTATTAAGGGTGCATGATAAACAAACTATATATGAGTTGTTGTTTTCTTTTGTCTTTTTGTCAAAATTGCTGACTAGTCAAGGAATTGCCATATATAGATGTGTTTTATATAGATGTAACCTACAGAGGAATATTGGCTTTTAAATTACAAATATGCTCTTATATTTGGATATGGATAGCTCAATTCATGCTACCTTATTGGGTGAACAAGTAATTTAACTCTCTTCATTGTAGTCTTGGGTGTTTTCATTGGATGATGGGTGTCTGTTCTTGTTTTAGCTAATCCAAATTACTATTGAAATGGTCAAGGATTGATATATATTTTCAAAAACAAAGCAAGCCAACTCACTTTTAACATTGCAAAGGGAATCCAACTAGCCTTTGGTTACCATCCCCTTGTCAAATCATAATTGACTTGAAATATTGTTCTAGAGTTAAAATAGTGGAAGGTTGTCAGGAAGCTATTAGAGAATGGCAATTTTAGTGGTGTTGAAATGGCAAGAGAAAGAACTAGAAAGTGTTGTCTAGCATGCAAATCAGACAAGACTTTCTATTAAAAATTTCAGTTTTTGGTCAGTTTTTTGGGTTGTGTTGTAAGGTTACATGGATTAAAAAGGTGAGATCATTATATAATTTTGATGTCCTTTTGTCTTACTATTTATGGGATATTTATGTGTAAAATACGCTTGAAATAATTTAAGCATGGTTGCTGCCATTAGTAGGTAAAGTAGCATGTTCTGCTAATGTTCAAAGACTTGTATGTACTGATTTTTCTGGTTTTTTTCTTATTCTCTATTTTCTGCATACCTCTTTGCTATTCTTCAGTGAACTAGAAAGTCTGCTAATGTTCACAGAGTTATAATTTTGTTGTAAGGTTACTGATTTTTCTGGTTTTGTTCTTCTTATCTGATTTTTCTGGTTTTGTTATTCTTCTCTGTTTGCTATTCTTCTCCGTACAAGTCTATGTTCACAGACTTTAGAAACTAGAAAATCTTAGTTATCTTTCTACCTTCTTTGAAAAATGGCTTCAGTTCATTTTTCTGCTCCATCTCCACCAGTTTTTCTAGTTAGAATTGTGTCATTTGGTCAATTAGAATGAAACCATATCTTTAAACTTTTGATTTATGGGAGGTCACAGATCAGTTTTTTCAATGTGGAACAATTAAAATTGACAATGTGTTAATGTGCTTTTTTTGTTATCATGTGTTTTATTTTTTTTTGTTATAATGTGTTTTTTTTTTTGTTCTAATGTGCATTTTTTGTTTTACAAACTAAATTCATTAATAAAATGCCTTTTTTTAGGGTTATATAAATGGATGACGAAAGGAACATGTTATTGTGCTTGATTGCAAAGAGGCTACATTTGGATAGAGTAATTATATTGTTGGGTCAAGTAATGATTTTCTATGTTTGAGTACAAAACATTTTGAAATGAAGGTGCTTAATTATCGTACATTTCCTAGGCATGAAACTCAACTGAGTGTTTTAGATAATATTATAGGTCATAGTGACATTGAATGTGTCAATCAACTTAGAATGGATAGGAACACATTTGCTTTGCTATGTGAATTACTACGTTCGGATCCACATTTTAAAAAACATAGCGTGGTTACCTTAGAGGCACAAGTGTGTATGTTTTTACATGTACCTGCTCATCATGTGAAGAACTGAACCATTGGAAATAGATTTATGTATTCAGGAGAAACTATTAGTAGGTATTTTAACTCAGTGTTGAATGGAGTATTATGGTTGCAAGGAAACTTATTACAATCTCCAGAACCAGTGCATGCTAACTGTACCAATGATAGATGAAATTCTTTTAAGGTATGTTTCTACAGTAATATTTTTGTTATGTTACTATACAAATAAAAATAAAATGACTTCTAAAATTTATTATGTTAACTATATAGAATTGTTTGGGAGCATTAGATGGAACCTTCATAAAGGTTCATGTGTCTGATATTGACAAGCCTAGATATCGAACATGAAAAGGAGAGCTTGCTACTAATGTATTAGGTGTTTGTGATTGAAATGATGTTTGTCTTCGTATAATCTAGCTAGGAAGGTTCATCTTCTGACTCTAAAATCCTCCGAGATGCTCTTAGTAGACCAAATGGGTTAAGAGTTCCAACTGGTAAGAATAAATTGTTTTGGTCTATGTTAAATTAATTGTTACAAAAAATAATTTTGTGAGATAGCATGAAATATTAATTATAATTTATTCATGTTAGGTTATTAATATCTTGTGGATACCGGATACACAAATAGTGAAGGTTTTCTTACACCATTTAGAGGGACACATTATCACCTTTCAGAGTGGAGAGTTGATGGTGCACCACCAAACCGAGAGGAATACTTTAACATGAAGCATACATCTGCACAAAATGTAATTGAAAAGTGTTTTGGATTACTTAAAAGGCGTTGGGCCATATTAAGGAGTCCATCTTTTTATCCAATCCGAACACAAGGGAGAATAATCACTGTATACTATCTTCTACATAATTTTATTAGGACCGAAATGTCAATTGATCCAATTGAACTTGATGTAGATGAAATGCAAAGTGTCGAACCAACAGTAGACAATGAAATGATAGGATCTATTGAGGCATCAAATGAATAGAGTGAGTGGAAGGATAATTTGGCTACACAAATGTACGATGAATGGATGAAAAATAAGAATAGTTAAAACTATTTGTTTTTTATATGCTTCTGAATTAGAACTTTGTATTTTCTTATTTTATGAACTTGTTCTATGGATGCTGTATTTTAAATATTTTACTTGCATTGAATAAACTGCTACAATTTTATGTTTTTGTTGATGTTGTGGTTTTTGCCTTTACTGTGAAATTGGTTTAGAAATGCAAAGTGCAAGTAGCAGCCATGGCAATCAACAAACAAGGAAGTTTAATAGGCGTGTGTGGAGTAAGATTGAAGAGGATACACTGCTGAATATTATTGATAATACAGTGGCGAAGGGGTATAGAACTGAAAATGGCACCTTCAAACCTAGCACATACAATTTTATTGAAAAATCCTTAACCAATTTGTGTCCAGGATGTGATTTGAAAGCCAATCCACAAATTGAATCGAAAATAAAGAAGTGGAAAAAGGATTATGGAATCATTTTTGACATGTTAAACAAAAATGGATTTGGATGGAATGACACAAAAAAGTTTATTGAAGTCGACAGTGATGATGTTTAGGCAGACTATGTTAAGGTTTGATCAAAAAAAATTGGAACTAATTTATTGTGAGAGTTTATGTTACAAATTTGTTCTAACCATTAAATTGCACATAATTACGTAGATTAACAAAGATGCTGATAGATGGAGGGATAAATCATTTCCCATGTATGAAAGGTTGGCTAATCTATTTGGATTGGATCGTGCGACCGGCAGAGATGTTGAAACTCTTGCTGACATGGCTGCAGATCCAATTGACACTGGAGAAGAGGGAGAGGAGTTGGCCAAAATTCACAGTCTCACCAAAACAACCATAGAAAGAGAACTAGACCATCTGATGCAGTAAGTAGTGGATTGGAACAAATTACTGAATCACTGGAGAAAATGATGGGTGAATCTAGGGAACAGTGGAAAAAACTAGCTGATTCTATACGTCTTGAACTTACTGAAGAAACACATCAAGTTTTGCGTGCTGAACTTAAGAGGCTTGGGATGTTGGTTAGTGTTAGAACTAAGGCCATATATATTATTAGTGAGAATCCACACAAGTTTAGAGCGTTTACTGGATTAGATGATGAAGAAAAAATTGAGTATATTCAGGGGTTGATTAGAGGTTCATCAACAGGTTGATATGCACATGACATTGAAAATAATTTGTCTTAAGTATTTTCAATTATTATCATTGCTTTTTTATGCTATTAACCGGATATGTTATTGAGCATTAGTTGTATGGATTGTTTACTTTAATGTTATTTATATGGATATGAACAATATTAATGATAATTGTGTTATGTTTATTTATTTTATAATGTTTCTAATATTGTTGATATTAAATTACACTAATATATTTTGTATATATATAAATACTAGTAATGACAAATCAAAAAATGTATGTTGTGTTCAAAGGAAGACGACCAGAAATTTATGACTCATGGGTAGAATGTCAAGAACAAATTCATGGGTTCAAAGGCAACTCATACAAATCATATCGTTCAATAGATGAAGCAGAAATAACTTATGTTTCATACATTGAATGTGCAATTTAAAATAATAATAATAATAATAATAATAATAATAATAATAAATGTTTGACAATAGGAATGGAGATTAATCACCCTAAACCCAGTTATCGAAGCATAAATGGATGATAATTTTTTATCGGTTTAATTGTCGGTTGTACAGTTGGAGTAGCTGTTATGAGTATATTAGCAGATATGTATTAGGTTAATTCATATTTTAATTTTTTAATTTTAGTAGTTCTTTATATGTTGTTGTGAACATATTTGTATTAAATTATGTTTTATATTTTCCAAATGACATAATATTATATTTCAACAAGCAATATAATTAGAAATATATTACAATATATTTTATATATCATGTTTATTTAAATAAATAATTAAAAATACATTTTATAAAATATTTTAAAAATTATAAAATATATTATTAAATTGAAATACAATCCAGTCTAGTCTGAGACTGCACTAAACACAGTATATCAAATCTTGTAATCTAATCCAAGACTGCACCAAACACAGGACTGGATTTGAGAAATCTAATCCTGCGTACCAAACGGTGCCTATGGATATTGCAGTCCTACAGTGGAATTTATTGAAATTTGGTATAGTTTGGTAGGTTGAAATTATTGTAGAAATATTTTTTTGAATTTGCAAATATTTGTATTTAATTTTAAATCTCATAAAAATATATCAAATTCTACCAAAATTTCTGTTCAATTTTTTGGCAAACTAAAATTTTTTGTTGAGGTTTTTGTGTCTTAAGTCCTGTCGAGACTTAAAAAGTGTGATTTGACAGTAGTAGTAGTGATGGAATATGAGTATTTAAGGGGTGGAGACTACTAATCCCTGTTCATTTGTCTCTCAAATTTTCGTGTTAATTTAAAATCAAAAAGCTTTTCCTTTATTAATTTGTTTTTGTTGTCTAACATTAATTGGGTGTATAATGCATATCGGTTTTCCATTCATTTTCAAAATATAATATAATTTCTTAACGCATCTTTTCACTCTTTGAATCAATACATCTCTCTATAGGATTCGAAGATTTGATTTTCAATTAAATATGTTTTTTTTCTTATGGATTATTTCATCTTCGATTTCTTAAATTCATCAATTGTTTGATCAATTTTATTATGAATGAAAAAATTAATGTTCTTTTTTCATTATATATATATCACTGTGCTAGAAACCCTAAAGGGCGACGCAGCTTCGCGAATTGTAAAGGGCAACCCATATCCTTGTGTTGCCGAAAGGACTGTTGCTGAAAATTAAAAACATTCACGACGGCGAAAATGTGTTGTTGATAATGAAACAAACAGCGACGCACACATAATCTCGTGTCGCCGTTTACAGACATAACTGGCGACTCTTGTGTCGCCGTTTACAGACACAAAAGGCGACGCTTGCATCTCAAAATAGTAATGAAATTGGTGATGCCTACGTCGCCAATTTATAAATATTTGCTGAAATTAAACAGCATCGCCAGTTATTCTAAAATTGGCGATGCTGATGTCACCATTTATTCCTGTAATTGGCGACACCAACGTCGCCATTTATTCCTATAAAAGGAGACACCAGTGTCACAATAATTCCTATAATTTGAGACACTAGTGTCGCAATTATTCCTGTAATTGGCGACACTAGTGTCGTCTTTTATTCCTTTAATGGCAACACTAGTGTCGCCAAAAATTGTGAAAATTTTCACTATTTATCCCACAAATAGCAGCATCCCATTTTATGTCGAAATATACCATGAATGGCGATGGCAATTGACCATTTTGTCACTTCTTTAGACCATTTTTTTAATCCGCAGAAAATTCCTATTTAAGATGTTGCTGGATAATTCAAATTTAATTATATTGACAAATTAAACGATTTTTTAAATCTCATATGAATATTTTACAAAAGTAATTTAAATGTATAAATATAATTAATTAAATTAAACAAATTTAAATTTCATTATCTTTTATAAAAAGATGAATGACTTATAGCAAATGATTAATTTAATTAGTAAAAGTGAGAATCAATTACTAATGTAATATAACAAATGAGAAAAGAAAAAGCAAATATATACGAATAATGCAAACAAAAATATTACATATGTACAAATAATGCGAACAACATAATTACAAGCAGGTAATTAATATTTCCATAAATAAAAAAATTAAATGTGACATTGTTTTTTGCATCTAAAAGTATGTATTTATATATAAACGGAAATACTATATATATCTTTTACTATAATATGAATAGGAGCAAAGCAGCTGTCCATTCTGCTCTAAAATGGTCGACATACTCCTTGGTCCAAACACTATCTTGGAACTGCACATATACATACGAAACAAGTAGTTAAAATAAGTATTAACTAATAATATCAATTCTTACTGAGTACTGTAAAAATAAGAGATTTTTACACAATTCTTTATTCATAAATCTAAATAAATAATAATATTTTATGTGGAGACCAAAATTACTTAATTAGCTATTTAATATAATGATTAACTTGTTTTTTTGTATGTTGAATGTATAGACGGTAAAACAACTAGGAAATACTTAATGCGGGTATTATGCGATAATGATAATGCGGGACATCATAGTAAATAATGTTGCTCGAGGAAATTTAGCGGACATAGTAAAAATTAAAACATTTTTATAGTACTCAGTAAGAATTGATATTATTAGTTAATACTTATTTTAACTACTTGTTTCGTATGTTTTAGGTCATCTAAGTTTTTTGTACTGAACTTTTTTATGTCTGTCGGATTTACAGTTCCAAGACAAGTACGCACTATATGTACATGATGCATACATTAATTATATAAATCATCAGAAATAATATCGGCAATAAATATTAAAACCGTATTAATAATCATCCACATATATAGTTAATTATGCATACTTACCTATCCAGCAAACCCCTAAAGTTGGCCATTCTTTGAAGGTTGTTCTTCGGAAGCACATCATGAAACCATGCGACTGCTAAGTATGGGTCAACAATACCCAACATCCAATGGTCTCTACAAAATATATTAATTACAATTGTTTTAATAAAACTCAAATAATTCATTGTAGTATTAGAAAACTTATAGTACCTTGACCAGTATAGAAAAAACCATAGTTGACCATTTTCTGCATCTCTCCATCGCAGAAAAATTTTCAGTTCTCGCTCATCAGGATTTCTTCTTTCTACATTGGCTATATCATCAGGGAGCATAAAACAATATTTCCCTAGTTGTGAACCCATCAGTCGGGAATGTAAATGCCTAAGCAGTGAAATATCATTTACATAATTAGTTGTATGTAACAAAATGATTGTAATAAAATATTTAGCAATTAATGCAATAAAGTTTGAATTATGTACTTTATGTAGAACAAAATGCAAGACAGTTGCAACTTTTGCATGTAACAAAAATCCTTTATATCTTTCTTCGAAATTGATATACACACTTCATGGCCCATAATCGTCGGTGGCAAGTATGTCATCTACATGTGATAAACGTCGAAAGGGTCGATCCGCCTTAACAACTCTATAATTGCAGCCGGCAGCGTCAAATTCAGCAGCATCAGCATCTGCCGGCTCAGCCTCTACTGGTGTAGGCCTTGGGGACCTATGTGAGCCACTTGATCCTGCAGCAACCACCTCTTTGCCCTTTGATGTTTTCCTATTCCCATATTCCTATAAAAGAAATAATAAAACATGTTAGTATCACAAATAACCTAATATATATATATATGCAAACATATTTCCATTTTGAATATATCATATTATATAGTACCTCATTGGATGGCAGAATAACAAGATGATGGGGCCACGCCATGAATACTTCTTCTGCCTCTTTAACATATAACATGCCGAAGGAGGGTACATGTAACAATGCAGTCAGATCAATTGCTTCATTCAATGAGACTCTAACGTTGTCTGGATCTAATTCTATACCATGACAAACTGAACTATCGGCTGTCAAAGTCCTTATTGCCACAATGTTATCTCTTGTCTGTTCTGCAAGCTCACATACAATGTCCTACATTTCAATGACATTTAGAAATCGTCAACTGGATATAATAATCAATATTAAGAATATATTGTAAGAATTTAATAATGGTACACATACCTCATACTAAATAGATGTAAGATCACAACGAGGAACAACTAATGGAGGAGGAACAAGCTGAGTGCCCAAATCAGTGACCTCATCGTGCAGAGCACTGCTTGAATCTGCTACATGACATGATCCATGTGTAGGTGACTACGGTGGTTGGTCAAGCCTGCATGCAGCAGCGATATCACTTACGTCGTCCAGTGCCCCTTTCTTCTAGACAACGTCGAACAGACTACTCAAAACCTGCTCCAGTTTCTCTATCCTCGGGCTTTCGATATTTGCATCTACATCGTCGACATTCTTATTTTTTTGTGTGCTTCACCACGGTGTTTTGAAAAAATTCTTAACCATGTAACCTTTTCCTTTTCTTAAAAGCCGACCAGGATACTCCTCGGACCCGAGGGCTTGTGTAAGCACATCATTTGGAGGAGAGGCCTCAATAAGGCCTTGAGTGACATTCTGCTTTAGAAAAACAAATATGCATTAAAAAACTATATGGTTAATTATGCATAATATAATTAATATAAAATATATGAGTACCAATTGAAATGATATAAAACTCACAATGTTTTGAACAATTGACTCAACCTCCGGATTGTCTACCCGTCCATCTTTCTTTGTTCTTGCGCGTATCCAAAGCTCTTTGTGCTCGATCAGTTTGGTGGTGTCTCTTTCAGTTTGCTGCAAATTTAGACATACTATGAAACATATGGAAATTGAATTTTGCTTTAAAAGACTTAATCTTAATGTGTGTGCATATATGTATATATATTTATATATATTATGTACTAACTCCGCCTTTAACCGCATATATTTCTTACAGCCAAGTTGATGGGGATATTTGTGCCCTTGCAGTTTTTCCTTTCAATCCGCACTTAACTTCTGTAAATATTGACATCATATATTTTAGAATAAATTAATGTTCTATAATTAAAGTATTTGACACATGCATAATTATAACATATATGCAATTTGGATATTATTTTTACCTTGAAGTCTTCACCAAGCCTCAGGTTCTTGCTTGATGAAACTATACTTGTGAGTAGGTGGGTACTTGAATTGCTCGGGTTCTGTCAAGTATGGGGTCACATACGTCTCATAAAGCTTGTGCTTAAATCTCCTCCACTTCCCAGCGCAATCTCTAAGGGTCTGGTCTTTTTTAGAGCCATTCTTGCGTGAATAATTTAATATATAACAACATCAATATATGTCAGCATTTAGTAAATAACATCAACGTCGTAATTCGAGTTTCGTGTTATATATGCCATGGAATATTACCTTTAATGCAACCCATAGGTTATCTTTCAATGCTGAAGACACATCGTTCTAGCTTTTAATGCAAATCGATATCGTTGAATTGAGCCCTCCAAGTTGACCATCTTCACAGCTTCTTTGTTTAGTGGAGCTCCATGCTCATTGTGTCGTAGCTGCAACTACTTTGCATCAGCCTCCTTCCTAAACTCTTTTAACATTGTAGGTCCCTGACTTTTCGGCTTAGGAATTGGAAAATGGTCCTAATTTAAATGCGTCGCCTATTGCTTATATTTTTTAAACGGTCTACATATGTCACTGTTACTTATAATGCATCGCCTATTTAGTATATAGTTTTTATTCTCCTAATTCACATACTATTGCTTACATTTTAATTTGAATGGTGTTAATGCGTCGCCTTTTACCTATAATATATGCGTCACTAATTAGCATAATGTTCACCTTATCATGGGACTGAATGAATGCAAAGGTTTCTCTATCACAATTGAATTCATAAAACCGTCTACATTTCTATCCATATTTTTTATGTTCACCTATATATCAACAAACCATATACATTTATATCCATAAACATATAACAACAAAACTCACAAGAGGATGCGATCATAATTTAATATATACACTGGATCCCATCATAACAAAACTCACAGGATATCCCTTCATTGCTCCATAAAGACAACTCAAAATTGTATACAGTCTTAATATTAATATTCGTATAACAACATCCAACTATAGACAACATCATAAACATACAAACAATCATATTAAACAAAATTTTCCATTCATCTAACATAATTTTATTTATCCATTTTCTAACCAAAATATTAAAATAAATTTATAAAAATCGAGAAACATGCATACCTGGGTTCGGCGGCGCCGTGTAGGATAACTCAGAGTATGCTCCGGTGGTGGGGTGTAGAAGAATTTCCCTAGAGTCCGGCAGCGGCATGCAGGAAGAATGCCGACAGTCTGACAACAGTGACAATGAGTAAAAGTCGACAGTCTGGCAGCAATGTACGAAAAAATGCAGTAGGTTGGTTCAAGTCCGGCGGCAGCTGTGTGTACTTTTGAAATTCCTTGTTAGTTTTAGGTTCGGTGGCAGGTGTGGATTCGAGTTTGAGAGTATGAAAATGTTTGGTAGATGAAACTTTCAGAGAATACACATGGTGTGAAAGGGGGAGAGTGGGAAATAAATTTGGGTTGGTGGAAAATTATGGCGCCATACATTTCAAAAAAGGCGACGCTATATACCCTTTAGCGACATTGACATCACCTATAATGAGACTTTTAGCGACACTAGCGCCACAAAAGGAATACGTATAGGCGACGCTATCATCGACGCTAGCATCGCTAAAAGTCTCTTTATAGGCGATGCTAGCATTGCCTATACTGATACCTATTGCGATGCCAGCGTCGCTAAAAGTAACATTATAGGCGACACTAGCATCGCTATAAACCAAATTTTTTATTTATTTAAAATTTATAATTATAAATTTTAGTTGAGATATAATTTTATTTAATCTATAGTAACATTTAGATACTAAATATAAATTAAATATTTAAATTATATATATATACTATCAATCATATATATCTATATAGCATATATGATATATATAAACATATATACATATATATATGTTTAGTGCTTAATGTATGTCTATATGTTTATATCAATTCATGCATACATATAAACATACATATATAAAAAACACTTTTGAAATATTTACTTAATTTAAATTTAGATAGTAAATATAATTAAACTTAATATAATTTTATAATTTAATATATATATATACACACTATCATTTCATTTTTTGGTTATAATCAAATCTAAATCTAATAGTTTTAATAATATGAATTATATAATTTATATGTTATAATCATATATATAATTAAAAAAATGTTATTAAAAAATTTAATTTAAAAAAAATTTATGGGAACAAGCGACGCTAGCGTCACCAATACACAATTTTTTTTAATATAATTAAATATTTATAATTATAACTTTTAGTTGAAATGATATAATTTTATTTAATATATAGTACAAATTTTTTGGTGGGAAATATTGACTTAATTTAGATTTAAATAGTAAATATAATTAAAGTAAAAATTTAAATTTAATTTAGTTTTCATATCCACATCCCTTCACAATCATCATGAATATAAACTTCTTCAGAGTCTTCTTCACTGTTAACGTCAATGTCATCGCCAACACATGGAAGACGATCGACAAATGGGTTATGATCCATCGCACTGTCTTCATCATGATCATCTTGTTCAACATCAACAAATACATCGTGTTGTGGTGGATATAACACTATTGACAAACGTGGATCAAGTTGATCCTCAACGTAAAAAACTTGTTGCGCTTGTGAGGCCATGATAAATGAATCTGATTTGTGACCTAACTTATTAAAGTTCACACATGTAAAACCTAAATCATCAGTTTTCACACCAGTACTGTTGTCAACCCAATCACACATGAAAACAGTGACGCGGAAACGAACATAATTGACATCCCAAATTTCTCTGACTTTACCATAGTAAGTCATATTCGCTAAAATAGGATTATTGTCCTTTGCTATTGCATAATTTATACCTTGAGCTACTATCTTGACTCCACTGTTTTGTGTGATACGTTTATTGTCCCTTTCCACACTGTTGAAACAAACCCCTTTAATGACATAACCTTCATGCTTCGTTACCACCCATTGTGGACCCTGTGCAATTCACCTCAACATTTCATCCACATTACAAGTCGTTTTACATCGGTCGACGTCAACCTATTAACATATCAACTATTGAAATTAATTAGGAGATTGAGGAGCAGTAAATAAATTGTGTCCAATTTTAACATGCACCAAACGATAAACCATATAAATTTTTATACCTTATAACACAACCAATACATAAATGTGCTGTTGTGTTCCTCTTGAATCCATTTTTCCATCTTTCCTCAATTTTTTTTATCTGCATCTAATGCTTCCAAATGAACTTCTCCAGCATGCACAAATTTCTCACAAGATAATTATGTATGACATCAAGGGATGCAGTCTCGATTGATTTAAAGAAAAATTAAATTCTAGCAACTGCAGCTCGCACATTTGTAGGAAGCATTGGACATATTGCAATAGGCAATAGTTGTTGCATCAACGTGTGATTATCATGGGACTTCATCCTTACTAGCTTCAAGTCATCCATTCTCAAATATTCTGAAAGTTTGACGAATAACCATTGGGAACTTTGAGCTCTGCCAAACAGCAACAAAATGTATTTTTCTCTTGTTTGGATAATGTATAACATGCAGGCGACAAAAACGTTCGTGCTCCATGATCTGACGAGGCTAATTCAAGCTGCAGGCCCATATCCACTAAATCAAGCCGCGCATTTATTCCATCTTTCATCTTACCTGGAATATTAAGCAATATACCTATTATGCTTTCACAAACATTTTTCTCAATATGCATCACATCCAAGTTGTGTCATAAATGGAGATATTTTGTAACACCCCTGTCCCGAGAAAAGATTACAAAATTCCCAAATTTGACCATAAGTGGGCCCAGGGTTGATTTTTTCTGTGGTTTTAGATTTGTTTTGACTATGGTACCATTGCGTAGAGCTAGTCGATACGAGTTCGTAGACTAGTAGCACGCTTGATTCTGAGCTAAAACTGAGAGAATATGGTTTAAATAGTGTGAAGGGCATTTTGGTAATTTTGCAGCGGCTGATATTATGAGTGAGAAATGACGAAATTGCCCTTACTTTGGTTTTAAATTTCCAGAAATTTTTGGAAATTCTGGCTCTCTCTCGCACGACGGCTCCCGGCGTAGCCCACCCCATGCGCTTCCTTCCTTCGCCGGCAATGGCGGTTTTCCGGCCAGATCAGGCTGAAAATCACCCGAAAAGTGGAGCTATCGACCCCCTCCTTCCTTTGGTACCGGTGGCTCACCGTGGTAAAGCCCAGTTCATTAGAAAAATGGAAAAACCCTGTCCTTTCCCCCTCTTGTGGACCCTCTGAGTCCGATTCCGACACCCATTCGTCCTAAATTCCGTTCGTGTAAGCGGAGCGAATAAAGAGTTCTCGGCCGCCACTTTCCAGGAACTTTTCGGCCACCACCGGCGGTAGTTGGATGAGGTAAATTCATGGTTGTATTCTGCTCTCTTCAGGCTTCGTTTTGATATGTAATTCTCAATTTATGGCTGAGTATTTAGAATTTATCCAATTTTGAGCGGTGTTGTCAATAACTATTAAAATAAGAATTGTTGATGATTGGTGATATAAATATGTGTGTAATCATATTTTGGTGATTGCTTTGAAATGAACTGGTATGCTGAGATTATAGGATTTGATTATGTGATTGAACTTCATAGTTGTTGACAACGGTTGCGGAATATGTTATATGATTGCCTTGCTGTGAATTTTAAATAATTGCTGAGAGAACTGTGGCTTGAGTTTAGTTGAATTGATGTTTGACTGTTTGAAAAGCCGTAATTGTGAAGTAATAGAAATTGATTGAGAGTGATGTTTTATCATATATGTGGTTTTGTTGGGCTGTTTGGAAATTGGAATTATTTATGATCGTGTGGATGCATAAAGACATGATATAATTATGTGATTGAGAACTGCTTGGGCGAGGAATTGTGCCGCCAAGCTATGGATATAATTTTTGTTAATTTGTTTGAAAGGCTTGAATAGGATTTAAAAATGGTTAAAATGATAAGTGGGAAAGGTGAAATCAATTTACTGATGTGATTGACAATGGCATATTTGGTGATAATATGCTCTAAGAACTACAGGTAGCTTGATCCCTATTTAAAGGGGGTATGTAGGCAACTCAGTTTTATACTGAGTCTAGCTACACTTTACTTAAATGATATATTTGTTTAAGTGGAGCTGTTTACTGAGACGTGGATTGGTCTGTTTGGGAATGTGTGCTGGTAGATTGGATAAATGTTTAGGAATATTTTCCTTACAGGATTTGCAACTGTTTGTATTTGGGAAATGTTGCTAAAACAGACGAGATGCTGCTGAAATTTTTAATAAAATTTCTGGTAGTAGAGAGTTCCCCGTTTGTTGAATATTACTTATTAATGGCTTGGTAGGAAAAAAAAAATTAAATAAAAAATAAAAAACTGCTTATTGGCTTAATGGAAATATTAAGTCATGCAATCAGGATCCAGGTGGGTCGGGTCCTGTCATATTTCCAGTACTGTAAATAAAAAAATATTGACTTCTTTTTCCAACAGTTCTCAACGTCATCTCCGCATAAATTTTTGCCACTCCCTGTGTCGTCAAAAGTACAAGCATTAAGCTTTTCCAATATTTCCTCTCCAGTCAATGGTATCGGAGGCTTTCCAAATTCTTGAAACCCATTGAAAGCCTTTTTTGCTTTCTGTATGGATGATTATGAGGTAAGAATCTTCTATGTCCAACAAAACTCATTCTTTCGACCATTGTGCAAGCGAATAGCAAAAGTGTTCTCATTGCAAATTGGACATGCATGGTATCCATTGGTTGCATGACTGGCTAAGTTGCCTTAAGTGGAAAAATCATTTATTACCCATAGCAACACTACCTTTAAAGTGAATTCTTCTTGACGATAAGCATCAAAAGCTTGAATGCCCGCATCCCACAACCGTTTTCAAGTCTACAATTAATGGCTATAAATATACATCGATACGGTTGCCAAGCTGTTTAGGTCCAGATATTAGAAGAGTCAACATCATGAATTTTAGCTTCATGCACAATCAAGATGGAAGATTATACACAACAGTGATCACAGGCCAAACACTATAGACACTATTCTGTAAACGGTGCGGGTTCATTCCATTGGCTACAATACCAAGTCTAAGATTTATATCTTGTACTGCGAAGTGTGGCCAATTACAGTCAACCAATTTCCAAACTGGAGAATCTGCTGGGTGCTGCATTTTGCCTCTTACAATTTTTCTCTCATTTGAATGCCACTGCAAATTCTTAGCGGTTGAAACACTGTGGAACATTCTTCTAAAATGTGGAATCAGTGGAAAATACCATAAAACCTTAGAAGGAATATTTGTAATTGTGTTATCTTCTCCAATTTTCCATCTGGATGACCCACATTTAGGACATACCATTAGATCCACAAACTGTTTTCTAAACAAAATACAATTTTTTGGGCATGCATGTATCTTCTCGTACTTCATTCCCAACGCATTAAGGGTATTTTTAACATAGTAAATAGAAGTTGGCAAAACATTGTCGCGTGGTAGCATCTCAGCTATCAACTTCAGCAGTGCATCAAAGCTCTTGTCAGAATGCTCATATCTACCCTTCAAGTTATATAATTTGACAACAGCAGATAACTTGGTAAAATTGGTGCATCGTGGAAACAAAGGTTTCTCCGCCTCTTCCAACAGACATGCAAATTGATCAGGATTTTTGGGAATATCGGAATGCATATTATCAAAGGCATCACGAGTCATCTCAATGTTGTTATAGGCCACATCTTCTTCGCTATCATTGTTATCTTCATCAAACTCTAAATCTTGATTAACAAACTGTGAAGACGCCTCCCCACCATGTGACTCATAGGATTCACCGTGCCAAACCCATTGCCTGTAATTGTTATCAAACATGTTCCAATATATGTGACATTTTATGTCCTTTATAGAATGCAATGTCATATTGCCACATTTCATGCAAGGACACCAAACAACATTACAATCACTTACATTTTTTGCCGTGAACTCTAAAAATTCATTTACACCTTTGGCAAAATGAACTGATCGTCTATCCGAATATATCCATGACTTATCCATACCACAATATATTATTTGAGTAATTAATGCAATAATCTTAGTATTGCATCAACATATGAAAAACCCCAAAAAATAAAATATATCAGCTACAAAACAAAAACATAAATACAAATATATACGTGCATGAATAATAAGGTTAAGAAACTACAATACGATCTTATAGACATAAAAAATGCTTTATATATATGTGTGTAAATTAATCTTACTTACGATGCATAATGACTTCGTCGATTAGGATCGTTTTCAGCTTCAGATACAATGAATCTGCGAATAAAAAATGAGCGAGAAATTAAAAGTCCCTTAAGAACATAAGACATAAATATAATTTATGTCACATATAAGAAGGTGGATGGATCCATTAAATGAGGCGGCATTCAATACAAGTTGGTAGACAAATCCAATTTTAATTGAGTGTTGGCGACGCTGCGTCGCTAGATAATATATACGTGACGCTCGCGTCACTATAGTTAGTATTGGCAACACCAGCGTCGCTAAATGAGTATTGATTACCCTCGCGTCATTAAAGAAAAAATAATTTATTTATTTTTGTTAGTATCTGTCCTGTACATAAATTAATGTTTCATAAATTATTTATCTTTTCATTGAATAACATGCATTAATTACATAATTATTCTTTTGTTTTTTTTGTTGAATTAATTCATTAAGGCTGACAATCTATATATATATTAATTTGCTAAAAGATAAGACATATCAACTATAAGACCTAAACCAAAAATAATTAATATTATAATATAAATAAAGGGTAAACCAAATATAATATTATATATATTAATGATCTACATAAATAAACAAAAAATTCATTACTCTACACATATGCAGAGTTTGATTTTTATTCCTTGCTTTGAAGAATATTTCATTCTTTCCTTTTATTTTGAAAGTATATCTACTCTTATGCTATATATATATATGGAGAGAACATAATCATGAAGCATAGATTGTTAACGTGAAGATGTGCATATTTATAGAAAGAAAATGGTAAGTGCAAATTAAACGTTAGTAGGTGTGAATTAATTACCAGGCATATGTCGTCCAAATTAGGAACAAAGAAGTTGTTGGCGAAATATTTTCTTTGGCGATGCTAGCATCGCTAAATTAGTGATATTTGCGACACTGGCGTCACTGTATATAGGCATAATCTTTAATAAAAGTGCGTACTTCAATGTAAGTTATAAACCAACTGTACCTAAACTTTTTTTTGCTAAAAAATGTACATCTACACTTAAGCGTACTTCAATTCAATGTAAGTTATAAATAAATTGTACCTACAATATTTTATTATAAGCGTACTTCAATGTTAAAATTAAATTGTACCAAAACTTATTCATTAAAAGTACTTCAATATGTTATAAATAAACTGATCGGTTAATTATTTATATATATATAAAAATATAAATGATATTCGATGGTTAATTGCATTATATTATACAGTTAGTAATTTTCCCTTTTTTTTTAATAAATTAAGGTTTCTTACCTATATATGTGTGCTAAAAGTATATACATGCATATATAATTGGAATATACATATACATATATTTTGTATATATATATATAAACACAAAAAATATCCGCCCAAATACATATATAAAAGATGTTCATTTTAAAGTCATATTACATAACAAACAGTAGTAATTGGAAAATGACCGACCTAGCTAGTGAACATTTCAGGTTTATAAATTCTCTATCGATCTCGGCAAATGAAAAATAACCGAGTCTGCATATTATATATGGTGAGCTTTGTCCATTGTTTTGATGGTTATTCTCTACACATAGCTTGGACATGCATTCATTGTAAGAACAATGAAACATTTTGATCTTGAGGTAGTGGAACTACTCGGCACATAGATCACCCATTTGTAGTGGGTTGAACACCTGAAAGAGCGTCAAGATCATAAATATTTCATCGTTTGCTTCTATTTTGAAAGTATATCCACTATGAGATAAACAAAAAATAATATGTAACAAAATAAAATATTTTTTTTCGCATTATACATAACAAACAGTATATTAATCAACATCTTGACGTATTGACTCACTCCTTGTAGCTGGTCCCGCCAATGAAGCTCTGTTTCAATCCTAGTTTGCCGAAGATTGATATTTTTGAGATACAATCTTGATCTACAGCTAAAGACAAAAGAATGAAAGTCCTGATTTCTAGGTATATGAAATACCTAAGGTGTATGGATCAACGATTTGTAGTGCATCTAACCCATAGAAGAGAGCAATAGTCAAGAATATTTTAACATTTGCATCTATTTTGAAAGTATATCAGCTAAATCGAAGACAAAAATACATTAGAATATTTATGCATATTTGTCACTTTTTTTCCTTTTCGAATGAATGTTTCTTTTATAATAGATGATACTCTCTCAAATAGAAGTAAGTATTTATAAATAGAAAATGATATGTGTGAATTGATTATTTTTGGTATTGTCAATTAATGGTGGTAGGTGTGAATTAATTTTTAGTGTAATACCGAATAAATCGCGCCTGTAGCAATAATTGTCTCATATTGGGGACACGCCAATTGTCTCAAAAGACGACACTAGTGTCACCAATTGAAGAAAGAAAGAGCAACGCTAGTGTCGCCTTTTGAGACAATTGGCAGCACTAGTGTTGCCATTTTGAGACAATTGGTAACACTAGTGTTGCCAATAGTGTCAAATTTATTTTTTTCACGCTTATGTTTCGCAACAATGCTAAACATTTGTAAAAGTCACTTCATAACATAAAAGATAAATATAATTTATTGCAAATATAAAGAGGTGGATGGAAATTAAATGAGGCATTCAATACAAGTTGGTAGACATATTGTTGACCAATTTGAATTTAAACACACTTTTAGCGACGACATTCATTGCCTTTTGCAAATTGGACAAGAGGCGATGCAAGCGTCATGAATGTATAGATTTTTTGTCGCAACATCTGAATTATTTTTCGCTAAATTTAAATATATAAATTAAAGTTTAAATAATGAACATTATTTTTATTGAATTAAGCTTGTTTATTGAATTAATGTAATATTAATTGTTTATTGAACATATTCATTTAAATTTATATGATCGTTTATTGATTAATTTTTAAAATTTATATCTTATAGTATTATTTATTATTGTGTTTTCTATTTTTGGTGAATAAATTAATGCTCTTCTGATATATATATATATATATATATATATATATATGCTACCTAAAAGAATATACATATAAATATACAAAACAATATTTGAAGAAATATATAAAATATTTTTATTGATATTACACAAACATGTTTACATATATAAATTCTCCATATGCATCACGAGTGCATATCATCAGGTTTACATTAAATTTTGCAGATCTCGTCAAATGCAAAATAACAGAGGGAGCAGAAGAAGAAATGCATCCCTTGTCCAAGAATTAATTGATTGCCAATTTTTGACCGGACAATGAATCACAATGTACTAACAATGAAACATTTTATCTCTAGAAATAGGTGAACTACCCGAGGAATAGATTGACAATTTTAAATGGGTCGAACACCTAAAAGAGCGTAAAGATCATAAATATTTCATCATTTGCTTCTATTTTGAAATAATTTCAGCTAATTAAGAGATAAACGAAGAAGAATATCTAAAGAAATAAAAAAAAAATTGTGACAATCAATACATGCATAGTTGGATTTTTTTTCCTTTCGTGAAAGAATATTTCATTCCTTCCTTTTATTTTGAAATAATTTCAGCTGAATAATTTGGCATAACAGATGAAATTATTTCAAAATAGAAGCCAAGAAATATATATATATATATGTAAAAGAGAGAAAAAAATCATTAAAGGTGGATTGCTAACGTGAGGATGTACCTATTTTTTGATAGATAATGGTAGGTGCAAATTAAATGTTAGTAGGTTGGAATTAAAATGTTTAATTTTGGCAATATCCTTTTATTTGGCAATGCTAGCGTCGCTAGTATATTTTATTGGTGACGCTAGCATCGCCAATTTGTAAGTTATGGCGACGCTAGAGTCTCAACTTGGAAGTTATTGGCGATGCTAGTGTCACCAGTTTGGAAGCTTTTGCAATTTGGATATTGTTGATTTTTTTTTCTTTTTTGAATAATGGTTTTTTTTACAATAATAGATGAGCTTATTACAAGTACTTCAATATATTATAAATAAACTGGTCGATCAATTAGCAAACATAAGTTTTTCAACGACAATATAATTTAACTATTTTATTAAATATTATAATTTAATGTATTGATGTTCCGATAAACAAGCTATAAAGGGAGAATCGAATGGTAGTGCAAATTAAATGTTAGTAGTAGCGAATTAAGTACGTGTGAATTAATTTTTAGTGTGATATGAATTAAATACCAAGGCATGCATGTTAGTCCAAATACCTTTTAATATGATTAATTTTCCTCATTCTTTTAGAAAAGGTGACACTAGCGTTGCCAATATGAGATAATGCGACTCTGGCGTTGCCAATTCTCCTTTCAAAATTAACAAAAGGGGACACTAGTGTTGCCTAAGTGTAAACTTGTCTAATGTGTGTCGCTGAATGTGTTTACCGTGTACATTTTTCATGACACTTTTCAAATGCGCGTTGTGAATGTATTTGGTGAGCATATATTTCGCGACACTTTCCGAATGCCTGTCTCGAAATATATTTGGTGCGCATATATTTCGCGACACTTACCAAATGCATGTCACCAAATATGCTTCGCACTAGATTTTTCGCGACATTTGTCTAACGCGTGTCACCATATATTTTTTGCGCACATTATGGCGACGCTTTTGTGTCGCTATTTTGTTCAAATAAAGACGATGCACTATGTTTGTGTCGCCAATTAGTTTTTCGCGATGCAATTTGTTTGGTTCGTCACGCATTTAGTGTCGCCTATTGAAGTTTTTGGCGTAGTGTATATAATAAAAACACAGTAAAAATTTTATAACGATTACATTCTATGTGATAAGTTATGTCATTTTTTTTAAAAACAAAAATATCTCATATACCCAATATATATAAAAAGGAAAAGAAAATGTAATATATGGTTGTTATTGCTGAATAATATATTTAAATAAAACTCCTTTTTAAGATATGAATAACATATGTTCTCTTTGCTTATATGTAATGCACATAATTTTTGTATTAATTTTGAAACTAGCTGTTCCTTTACACATTAGAGTTATATTCTGTTAATAATTTGTTTTTGACATAGTGTGTGAATGTATATACTGACATATCTGACTGCTGAGAATGTCATTTTAACATATTATATATATATATATATAATAAAATACATATGGTTTTCAAGACAATAACAATATATAACCAATTATTTTTTTAATTTATTTCAAGATTTAATAATCATCCATTTAGATAAGCATTTAATTAGGAAGTCCAAAATAATAATTAACATAATGATGGTTATATTATTTTCTTTTTCTTTTTCCATAGCGAGAGTAATAGATTATGTAGTTGAGATTATAATAAATTAGTCTTTGTCAAAAAAAATTATTTAACGTATTGCATACCGATGAAAATATTAGAATAGTCAAAAATATCAAATATTAAAAATACATAAATATCGATAAAATATTGGTATCAACAAAACTTCATAAAAAATAACAGAAACTTATAAAATAAAGTATGAAATTTTTTAATGAAATTTCAGAATATGCTTATTTATTAATTACTTCAACAATTTAAGTATAATTGAAAAACATTGGGTAAAAGTTATATTTTACATGACCAAAAAAATTATAGCATTCGTTAAGTATCAAAAATATTATTATTAAATGATGAATTATATATAATTAAAATAATAATGCATAATTACTCTACTGTCTTCTTATCTTTGTAATATCTGCTGCATCCTGCGAGGTCTTTACTTATTAGAATGAGATGATTCCCATTCTGTTTGCCTTCGAAGAAAATTTACATTATTTTTTCCTGAATTTTTATTTTTGTCACATGAGATTCGACTGGTTGGGTTACAAGGAATTTGCTATATGGGTTGCCAACAAGTACTAATACTTTTCGAATGAAGTATTGGAAATTCTCACTAATTAGATCCAAAGATCCCATACAAGAGTGCAACAGATCCGTCTTTTAAGCACTTAAAACATTCCTAACATTGACTTTACAGCTACATAAAAGAGGTTAGTGCAAAGGGACTACTAGTACCAAATAGAGTATTATACAAAATGCTAGGAGGATTGAGCAAAGAGGTGTGATGACTATGTAGAGTCACCAACTGTCAGCTGCAAACCTAGGCAAAAAGTTTAAAAATAAATTAATTAATTAATTAACTAATAAATAAAGTGAAATACATATTTCAGGGAGTGAATAAGTTTGTATTACTCAAATTCTACATTAAATTTTAAACTTTTTTTTTCTCAAAAACCTCATGGTCTCTCTTTTAGAAGGGTTCTTCTTTTTAAAACATGTTTCACAAAACTCAAATTTGTTATCGCCAAAATCAGTTAGTATTGAAAACCATCTCCATACACTATTAGAAAATAGGGTAAAAAACGTTGGTGAAAAATCAACATTTTAAGTGTTTATACGCCAGACAAACCATCGTCTAAGTAGGCATCGTCAATAGTCATAAAACATAGGCAATATTTCAAAATCGACGTCTAAAACTTTATTACAACGAACCACAACATCGTCGAAAACCATGCCGAAGCCACGTCGTTGCCACGCGGCAAATATATAGACGATGGTTTTTATATATAAACCGTCATAGATGTTTCAGTATAGACGACGGTCAATAGTAAGGAACCGTCGTCTATATGTGATATATCGACGACGGTTCCAACCATCAGTCCGTCATTGATATATATCAACTTGGCCACATGGTAAATTTTGAACCGTTGTCTATATTATATATTTATGTATATAAAATTCTATATATATATATATATTTCGGCTTTTATATATTAAGTATATTTATTTAATAAAAATATTTTAATGAATAATATCTTTTCAATTAATAAAATAATAACTAATATAAAAAACAGTAATAATAAATTGATTATATTAAATTATACAAAAATATAAAAAATTCTAATAAAAATAAAATTACAAATTATACAATACTAATTACACAATAACATTAACAATTACAAAATTCTTATACATAATTACTAATTAAACTGAACTAATCATACAGCGTTAACAAATTTAAAGAGTTTGAAACTTCTTCAATAAAATATTCAGCCCAATTCTCTCCAAATTCATCCACGAAGTCTTGTACCCAAACACAATTTTTAAACGGTACATAAAAATCAAACAAATAATATTAATTCATTAGTAAACATAATATTATATATAAATTTACAGTTATACTAAAATTATACTTACAATATTATGTAACTGAGACTGTAGTACGGATGAATCGTCATTTATTATTTCCCTCATCATCATGCATACATAATATGCACACTCATGACTTGTCGGTTGCAATGGTGCCTACAAAAAAATTAATTTAAAATATTAATATACATAATTTCTAATACTTTAACATTAATGAAATAAATAATTCATAGATTTTACGTTTCTGCCTCGCCAACTAATTAATTTACTCTTCAACCTTTGCTTCTTCGGCTCATTCCATAATGTCCAAGCTATATATATATATATATGTATATATATATCATTTTATAAATAAAAATAAATTTAATCACTAAAATTAACTTATTACTTTTTTAAATTAACTTACTTACTTATTAATCACTTGAAATCAACATTAGCTTTGGTGTTGGCGGAATCAAAACACCAAATATACCCCAGGTACGGGTCCACAACACCAAGTGTCCAATGAGCACTAAAATAAACGTTAATATTTAAAATATATAATATACTATATATATTTAAGAAAGTAATAATTTCGCATATAATTAAATCGTACCGACAATGATATGAAATTAACCATATCCTCTTGAAGTCGGGCTGATCTTTCCACTGTCTGACCAATTGCTCAGCTTGGGATGCCAACATTTCAGGTCCAACATTCTACACCACACATGGACCAATAAAAGCATACAACAAAATATTTCCAGTGCAAATTAGATGTCGATACAGCTTTCTGCAAAAAAATATCATGTCAAGTACAATTTAAGAAAATTTTAAATCAAAAATAAATTAATTATAACTTCAAATATTAATGTGCATTACTTCATATAGAATAAGACGCAATCAACACCCAAGTTCTGCATCTGACAAAATTGGTTGATATCCTCATGTGTCAGCACTCAAGGATGAGAATTGCCTATCATACCCCTCCCCATGTTAAATTGAAGCTGCCTGAGTCCTTGTTGGTTGAAGACAGTAGCAGCTACCATCTTTATTAATCTCAGCTTTGGTGGCATGTTAGAGGTGATTAATTGGAGCCTGCTAATGACATGAATGGGGAGTACTATTCGAGTCTGAATGAGCTACTGCTTTGCCTTTTGATGCTCGTACAGATATCTCCACCTGGTCAAATATATAAATTTAAAAAAAAAACATTAAAAATAACAAATATTAATAGCTTAATTATTATCAACAAATAAAACATAAATATTTACCTCTTCTTCAGGTAAAATGACTAAAAATCTAAGCCATGGACAAAATGACTCCACAGCTTCTCCTACCAATGTAATGTCAAAAAATGGTAAAGGTAAGGCTACTTCAGGGACCAATGCCTCCTGAACATTAACTCGCACATTAAGCTCCCCTAATCGTATCCCATGGCAAACAGCATATAGATCAGTCTTAAGGTATATCAATCCAGCAGCCGCTATATTAGCACTGTAGACCCTGCAAAATAAATTCATTAAAATTGGAATTAAATAAAAATCAATATATTAAATGTTTATTAAAAAACAATCTTACAAAAGTTTACCTAAAGAGAGGTTGTGAGTTTTCAATCAGTAGTGATGGTGTAGGGTGGATGGCTGGAAAATGGAAGAATAGGCTAGTGAATGTTGCTTCCGGCAGTTGCGTGGGTAAGTCTGCCAATAGTCTTCACATGCAAGGAAAGAGAGAGGGAAAAAAGAAAGAGAAAGATTTCTATAATTTAAAAAATATAAATATAATTTAAAAATGACATAAAAATATATAATTGGTTCAGATATAATAATTATAATTATAATAATAATATTATTATTATTAAAATAAAACTAATTTCCAATTGGATGAACTGGACTAGTAGATAACCAAATTTTCTCAATTACTACCGTAGCTGAAAATCAAGTGTGCTGCTAGTATATGACTCGTATTAATGAGCTCTACACAACACTAATAAAGTCAAAGCCAAAATTTAACTTTAGTAAGAGTCAACTTTTGAGCCCATACATGATCAACCAAACCAACTCTAACCAAAACAGAAAATTTTAGCATTTTCACGAAACGGAAGACCAAAATTTTCCAATCAATAGTGCTATTGATACTAAAATGTTTACTAACATGTTTAGGAAAAGGTGTGTTAAAATATGATGTAATTATTTTATTGGTTCTAAATTAATGCAAAAGTGGTCTAATTTTGAAAAATTAATCCTTAATAAACCAAGAAAATTAACGAATGTACATGTGAGTGTACAATGCAAAATACGTCAAACTTATGTAAAAATATGTTTCAAAAAAAAGTTTGACTCCAAAAGCTTTATATAATATAGTCCAATTTGATTTTCTTCCTTCACTACATGTTACCAATGAGTTTGATATAATGATCCTATAATGATGCTATTGTTTTCTATATATTTAAGAGATGTCTACCAATACCTGTATAAAGTTGTTGAGTTTTTTTTTTTTTTTCCCAACATACACTTACATTTAAGTCAATTTGATATTTGATTGTCCTGGTTAATTTCTATATATCAGTTTAAGAGGCTTACCGCTTAATAATTGGCAATTTTATAATTAATCTATGAGAGTACTGATTCCACCTCAATGAACTCTGGCCAAAAGGTACCAAATTTGTTTGTAACCAGTGTAATCTGTCTTCCAGCTTCATATTCGGTTGTTTAATTGTTTATATTTTAATTTTCAGATTCGTTTCAAGATCACATATCACTACGCCAAAAACCCTAATAGGCGACGTAAAAATAGCGTCGCTAGTTGTAAACGGCGACGTAAATTCATGTGTCGCGGAAAGGGGAGTCGCCGAAAGTACAAAAAAATTCGCGACGTCCAAATTGCGTCGCCGTAAAATAAGGATTAAGGCGACGCAAGGCGTCGCTGATAACCGTTATACATTCGCGACGCTAGTGTCGCAGTATCCTCATCAAATCTGCGACACGAGTGTCTCCGTTTCTCATTGTTTACGCGCACTTTTGGCCTAGAATGGGAGACACTAGTGTCGACTTTTCTCCTAGAATCGGAGACGCGAGCGTCGCCTATTTTCCTACAATCGGAGACGCGAGAGTCGCCTATTTTCCTACAATCGGAGACGCTAGTGTCGCCTTTT